>CANIUD010000111.1:1020000-1311752 GCA_947470075.1 Closterium sp. Yama58-4 | reverse complement strand
TGGGGAGGAAGGGTTGGGGGAGGAAGGGTTGGGGAGGAAGGGTTGGGGGAGGAAGGGTTGGGGGAGGAAGGGTTGGGGAGGAAGGGTTGGGGGGGAGGAAGTTTGGGGGAGGAAGGGTTGGGGGAGGAAGGGTTGGGGGAGGAAGGTTGGGGGAGGAAGGGTTGGGGGAGGAAGGGTTGGGGGAGGAAGGGTTGGGGGAGGAAGGGTTGGGGGAGGAAGGGTTGGGGGGAGGAAGGGTTGGGGGAGGAAGGGTTGGGGGAGGAAGGGTTGGGGGAGGAAGGGTTGGGGAGGAAGGGTTGGGGGAGGAGGGTTGGGGGAGGAAGGGTTGGGGGAGGAAGGGTTGGGGGAGGAAGGGTTGGGGGAGGAAGGGTTGGGGGAGGAAGGGTTGGGGGAGGAAGGGTTGGGGGAGGAAGGGTTGGGGGAGGAAGGGTTGGGGGAGGAAGGGTTGGGGGAGGAAGGGTTGGGGGAGGAAGGGTTGGGGGAGGAAGGGTTGGGGGAGGAAGGGTTGGGGGAGGAAGGGTTGGGGGAGGAAGGGTTGGGGGAGGAAGGGTTGGGGGAGGAAGGGTTGGGGGAGGAAGGGTTGGGGGAGGAAGGGTTGGGGGAGGAAGGGTTGGGGGAGGAAGGGTTGGGGGAGGAAGGGTTGGGGGAGGAAGGGTTGGGGGAGGAAGGGTTGGGGGAGGAAGGGTTGGGGGAGGAAGGGTTGGGGGAGGAAGGGTTGGGGGAGGAAGGGTTGGGGGAGGAAGGGTTGGGGAGGAAGGGTTGGGGGCAAATGAGAGTGCACCGACGAGGCAGCCCATGCTGTGCCCCGTGATGTGGAACGCGGCGATGTTGAATGGGGCCAGCACCGTGCGATCTATCCAGCTGCTTGGGAGCAAGGGGAGGGAGGAAAGGGAGGAAGGATTGGAAGGGTTGAGATATACATGGAACATACGGTGAAGGCTGCAAGATGCAGCTATCAAGCACCTTGACTCATGTTCGAAGGGCTGCAGTAGCTGAATAGACGCTTAAGCAAAGGAACAACAGTGAAAAAATCAAGTGAAAAAACTCAGACCTGAAAAACCCTTAGCTCCGAAAAACTTCCTTACGTAAACTAGTTTCGGCGGATGGGCGAACCCAATCACGCCTTCATCAGTACAGTGCGATTCGGAACTAGTTCCGAACTGCAAGATGCATCTATCAAGCAGCCCATGCTGTGCCCCACGATGTGAAAGGAGGATACGCTGAGATGCAAGATGCAGCTATCAAGCACCTTGACTCATGGCCAGCACCGTGCGCTCTATCCAACTGGTAAGGGAGAAAGGGGAATGGGTGTGAAAGAGAAATGGGGGAGGGGATGCGTATGGTAGAGACTGCACATGTATTTTTGAGATGTCTAAAAAATACACTATATACACGGGAGGGGATGCGTATGCTAGAGACTGCATGTGCAGCTATCAGGGATCCCATGCTGTGCCCCCCCATGTGCTCTATCCAGCTGCTTGAGGGGGAGAGGTGGGGAACAGAGGGGGGGGGGAAGGGAATGGGGAGAATGGGATAAGAGTATCTCTACATTCGCTTTAGTCACACCGACTCTGACCTCACGTGCTCCTCAATGCTGTAGTCAGAGTCCCTCGGCTTGGGGCTCTTGCCCCACCCCAGAAGGTCCACCGCCACCATGCTTCGGCATAGGGTAACCGTGCATCATGTACAGTCACACAAGTGCTATAATCACAGTCTCACCTGACATGCTCTTCAATGCTATAGTCACAGTTCCTCGGCTTGGGGCTCTTGCCCCACCCCAGCAGGTCCACCGCCACCACTTTCCTGCCCTCCAGGAAGCTCCTGGGGAGAAACGACAGAGCGGTGTCGGTCCAAAAGGAGGAAGCAGCACAGAAGCCATGCAGCAGGAGTACTGCGGGTTTCTCCTTGCATTCAGCATTGATATGGGTGTCTTCAACACTGAACGTTGACGGTGGCTTGCATTCAGCGTCCAAGAGAAGAGATGCGGTGCTGCTGCTGGCGGGAACTGTTGGCTTCTCGCCTCCAACTACACTACTTCTGACCACCCCCCCTTCAACCAAACTCCCTCCAACCGCACTCCCTTCAACCACACTCCCTCCCACCGCACTCGCTCCCACCACGGTGAAATGTAGCGCCTGCCTCTCATAAGCATCACTGCACTCCTGGCAGTAACAGTCCGTCCATCTGCCTCCCACCCTGCCGGAACCAACTCCACCAGATCCAACCGCACTAGACCCAACCTTTCCAAACCCAGCCGCAATAACCACTGGTGCTGCTGCCGCTGCTTTTGCTACTGATTTCGCTGCTACTCCTGCTGCTCCCTGTCCTTCGTTCGTCACTTGTCTGTCCGAGCCTGCTTCTGCATCATCTGTGATGGGATTTTTAACATGAGGAAGGCCTGCTACAGCTTCAGAGTGGTTACCACCAATATCATGCATGCACGTCATATGAGCAGGTGACACGTGGCAGGGGAAGAGGAGAGGATCGTGGTCAGATGGCACACGCTGATTTGAGGGCTGCGGCTGTTCAGCTTCGTGGTTATGACAATGGTGTTGTCGCTGCTGCTGCTGCTGCTGCTGCTGCTGCTGCTGCTGCTGCTGCATCTCCAGATGCTGTTCGTGCTGCTGATGCGGCTGCTGGCGGTGATGCTGCTGCTGGTGGTGCTGCTGCTGCTCCAATTGGTGCTGCGTCTGCTGGTGGTGATGCGGGAAGGAGAAGTGCGGATGGCGAATGGAGCCATGCGTCAATACGTCCGGGGGAGACCAGAGAGGATGGCAGTCCCTGCTGCTGCAACCGTCAACAGCACCAATGCCAGCATTGATGTCATCATCACCAGCAGCACCAACCTTACCAGCAGCAGCAGCAGCAGCATTGCCACTAGCAACCTCTACAACCTTCTCTTCACCAAAGGAACCATAACCGCTCAAAAGACGTCTCGTGTCCACGTCCCTTTCCTCCTCCCCCGCCTCCTCTTCCTTCCGTCCTCCCTGCGTCCTGCTCTGCTTCGCCCCAGCCCACTCCTCAACCTGCCGTTCGCCACCCCACGGCTGAACCTGCTGCACACCGAACCACTGCAGAACCCGCATCGTCCTCCAGTCCAGGGAGAACGGCAGAGCAACCCTCGCCGTTTGAAGCAACCCCAGGTTGAATGAAACCCGCCACTTGCGATGGAACAGGTCCGGGGCGATGCTGGGGGGATCAGGCTCGGCATAGCTCCGGACGAGAAGACGCTTCCAGCAGCGTTTGCACCGGAATCACCCGAACCAGCTGCGCCGGAATTTGATCTTCCACTGCTGCTACCGTTGCTGGTACTGCTCCTCCTGCGGTTGCAGTAGCAGGGCGGAGCGTTTTCGCCAGCCAAGCGGTCAAAGAACCAGAATACGTAGCAGAGGAAGAAATCAAGAAAGTCCAGGCAGAGGAAGAAGAGGAAGCATGCGGCTTCCCCTGCTGCTTCTGAGGCTCTAAGAGCCGTTTTTCTGGCCTGATTGGCTGATTTTCTGGCTCCAGATGCAGCTGTTGCTGGTGCTTGGCGTATGATATGGCGGCATTGAGCAGTGCATGTGCGCACGAGCCTGATCATCCGAGCCAGCCGGGTTGGTTTGGTAGGGGGAGAGAGAGAATGCGTGAACCGGCGAGAGCGGGTGTGAGGGTGAGAGTGAGTGTGAGTGTGTGAGTGAGAGTGAGAGTGAAAGTGGGAGTGACTACCTCGTTTTGGGTGAGTCATTGTATCTTTTGATTGGTACTGGTCCGGTTCTAGAATGTGAGTGTTCATATGCTGAAACGTGTCGTGGTGCGCAGGAGTTTCGTGTGACGTGCTACTGCGGGATGTGGAATGCTGTATGGTGACATGATCCGTCATGGTCTCGTGTGACGTGGCGGAGCGAGGTCCGGGAGGGTGTGACGTGGCATGTTGTGAAGTGGCATGATGCGACATGTCAGAAATTGACGGATGACGAGGAGCCATCGCTGGAACGAAAGAGGACGAGCCAATCAGGACTTAACGGTATTTGAAGAGCACGGAGAGACTATGTAAGCAGAAGGGCCTTCCAGCATAAAATGGACGAAGGGATTGAGAGTGAGAGAGGAAGGATCATTCAGAGATAAATAGCTCGGAGGAGGAATGCGAACCAATAGGAACTCTACAGCGGAATGCCGGGCTAGAGGCTTGTTTCAACGGGGCTTCTGTAGACGAACGTGAATTAACAGGGCTCAAAACTCCGGCTGTGGGGAAAAAACCAGAAATGAATATGGAACGGCTGTTTGTGCGACAAGTAGTGCTTCAATGCTTGCCTCGCTTCCACATTATAGAACGTGAAGGAAACAGCTCTGAAGAGAAAGCCCGAGTTTCCTCTGCAACCTACGGGTGCTGTTCGCCAGCACATCGTTTTTTAAATTGAAAACGACGGCATCAGCATCGTGACCGCATATGGAAACGGGGGTGGAACCCTCCTCCGAGGTTTGGGCGAAATGCCGCCCGAGAAACTACGCGCGCCCAAAAGGCGAAATTTCGCAACCGCGTCGGGAAGGTCCATCCCCACCTTTCCCCCAATGGCGCGAAATTTGCACATCACTGACCCACCTGTTGCCCGCTGACCAAAAAATGCTCAACGTGGGTTAAAAACGCAAATAAAACGCACCCCGCTCAAACACAACTCCCCCCACCCCGCGCACGGATGGAAAAATGGGGGGTATACGAACCCCCCTGTGTCAAAATGAAGGCTTGTTCGAGGGTTCCCCTGCACAGCAATGCGTCCGCGGTGCCACCGCTGTGCCACCGCTGTGCTTCGAAAAACGCAGCATGACGATGGCATTGCAAGGGGATGGTGTTTTGCCTGGGGAGGAAGTTTCGTCCCCGCTTCCATATGCCGTCGAAACGTAAAAATCGGTGTACAAAAGTGGGCGTTCGCCAGACGCCCACTTTGTTAATTGGTTTGGACGGTTGGTGAGGCTCGGCACATTTTTCACGGGCTGACCAAGCTGACGGAGGTTAACGAACTCTAACTGACGGGATCAGGAAGGCGAGACCCACCTTCCTGATCCCGTTGTTATCCCTTCGATTTCAGTTAATTGGTGCTGGCGAACAGCACCACGGTCTAGTCTGCGGTATTCAGTACCCTGTCTTGACAACGGTGTTTCGTTCTGAACCTTAAGAGCTCTGGTCGCTTTGGACGGTGCAAAAGGGTAATTCACGGTCTGGAAGCTTTCTGAGGTTTACAGTTTCTAACCTTCCTACGCTGGACCGAACCGTTTGAAGGTGAATTGTGCTAGGGACAGCCCCGCCTCACGAATGGTTGTGGTAGTGGTGGCGACTCTGACACCAGAGAAAATGGCGGGAAAGAAACATCCGCTCTCTTGGTGTTCAAGTGAATCGGTGGTGGAGAACATTTCACTGAATTTTGTGGACCTCGAGGATTTCTGAGATGAACCGCTTGCTCATAATAGCGCAAGCACTTGCTTCAATGAATCGTGCTTGGATATGTATAAAGTTGCTTCAATAAACTAAACATGCCGTACACATTCTGGCCAGCACATGAAACACAGATTCTCTCCAATATAGAACCCAAGTGGTAAAATAACTGTGCATCACATTTGGAGTCTAATGATCTCTTGAAGTTTTGCTCCTCTTAATTTCCGTTAGATATCACCCCATCCTTGGTCACAGGGAGTGCTTTATGGGTGTATGTGACGTCCTTGTCCTTGTTGACCACCTGGCCGGCACCCCTCAGCAACCAGCGTGTTGTGAGAAGACCTTCCACCCCGACAGGCCCTCTTGCATGGATGCGGCTTGTGCTGATGCCCACCTGCCAAGGATATAGAAATATGGTAGGAGCAGAAGAGGTGATGAATCAGCTTCGTATGTGAAATATAGCATCCCACCAACCAAGCATCTCCATGCAAAGAGTCAGCATATATGCCAATTGTTTGAGTGCCAAAACAGAATTCGAAACAAAACAGATTCAAGAACATAATAAATGAGGTTGCGAACACCTCGTTTCAACGAATCCCCTGTACCCTCAGAGTCGCTCCTCATCTCGGCGTCCCCTTTCCAGCCTTCCTCCACCCCTCTAACTCACTGATCCTGAAGCAGAAGGCAGGGGAGAAGCAGCTTCACCTTGGAGCTTTCCCTCCTCCCTCGTCTAACTGAACTCCACACTGAGCTTGAAGTGGAAGCCGTCAATCAAGCAACCCCATTTCTACTGGTGCTGTTCGCCAGCACATCGTTTTTTAAATTGAAAACGACGGCATCAGCATCGTGACCGCATATGGAAACGGGGGTGGAACCCTCCTCCGAGGTTTGGGCGAAATGCCGCCCGAGAAACTACGCGCGCCCAAAAGGCGAAATTTCGCAACCGCATCGGGAAGGTCCATCCCCACCTTCCCCCCAATGGCGCGAAATTTGCACATCACTGACCCACCTGCTGCCCGCTGACCAAAAAATGCTCAACGTGGGTAAAAAACGCAAATAAAACGCACCCCCCTGTGTTTGGGATGGAAAAATGGGGGGTATACGAACCCCCCTGTGTCAAAATGAAGGCTTGTTCGAGGGTTCCCCTGCACAGCAATGCGTCCGCGGTGCCACCGCTGTGCCACCGCTGTGCTTCGAAAAACGCAGCATGACGATGGCATTGCAAGGGGATGGTGTTTTGCCTGGGGAGGAAGTTTCGTCCCCGCTTCCATATGCCGTCGAAACGTAAAAGTCGGTGTACAAAAGTGGGCGTTTGCCAGACGCCCACTTTGTTAATTGGTTTGGACGGTTGGTGAGGCTCGGCACATTTTTCACGGGCTGACCAAGCTGACGGAGGTTAACGAACTCTAACTGACGGGATCAGGAAGGCGAGACCCACCTTCCTGATCCCGTTGTTATCCCGTCGTTTTCAGTTATATTGGTGCTGGCGAACAGCACCACTCTTTCTATCTTTTGACTGACTCACCTCAGCCCCGAGCCCGAAGTGGAAGCTGTGGTGAAGGAGCGGCACCTACTCATTCTCTCGTCCAACCGACTCACCTCAGCACCGAGCCCGAAGCGGAAGCCGTCGGAGAAGCACTTCCTTGCAGCACAACAGTCCCTCGCATCTTGCAGCAGAAGCTGCCGATCAAGTGCAACCACATCTCTACTCTTTCCCTCATCGGACCAATAACCGGCTCACCTCAGCACCGAGCCCGAAGCGGAAGCCGTCGGAGAAGCGAGTGCTGGCGTTGTGCACCACGACCGCACTGTCCACTGACGCCAAAAATTTCTTCGCAGCTTCCTTGTCTTCGGTGACGATGGCGTCGGTGTGTGCGCTGCCGTGCGTGTGGATGTGGTGAATGGCTGCATCAATATCCGGCACGATCTCCACCGTACATTCCAGCGACCCGTACTCGTGGTGCAGATTCGCTGCTGGAGGCAGATGGAAGGGACCGGCTGCTCCCTTGCCTCCATACAGCGCTATGCCTGCATGCATGGGGCAGGCAGAAAATACATCAAACATGCAAAAATGAGATTCGTCCTGTCACGATGTACGTTTCTCCTTACGATTGATCTCATGAGGCTTGTCAAAATACCTTTGAGAAAGAATGCAGGAACCTCAAATTGATCTCAAATTGATAAGAAATTCGCATTGCCAGAAGCTTACCATTCTCCTTGAGTTCCTTGATGATGTCTGCTGCTGCTCCTGATCTCGCCAGGTCCTCATGGATGAGCAACGTTTCCTGCTCATTGCACATGGTGGACATAAAACATTGCACATAGCACATTGCACATAGCACATAGCACATTGCGCATTCCACATTCCACATTCCACATTTCATATCCCGCATTCCACATCCCATATTCAGCATTCCACATAGAAAATTGCACATAGCGCATGCCATATCATACACAACGTTAAGCGAACAATGAACACGTGAATGACAACGCCATACTACGGCTGGAAAGATTCCAAACAGAACATGAACGCTCCATCATCGCACTCAAGCATCATCTCACCATGGCGTTGCAGGCAGCCGGATAGTCCATCTTGGCATCCAATATGATGCGTTTGGCCATCTTGAGGTTGGCTGCCTTGTCCACGTACACGTGGCACACGCCGTCCGCATGGCCCAGCACCGCAATCTTGGTGTGGGATTTGATATGATTCACCAGTGCGTTGCTGCCGCGCGGAATCACCAGGTCGATCACGTCGTCCAGCTTCAGCAGATCTGAGATGTCGTCGCGTGAGGTCACCAGCCCGATGAGCGACGGGCCCACCTCGGGTGGGAGGGCAGAGGCAATCACCTGGGGAAACGGGGAAGAAAGGTCGATTTAGAGGTGGTGAAACACCAGCAAATGGTTACTCCACAGTGGCCAACTCATGGAACTTGCACCTGTCACCAGTATTTTGGTGGTTGGACTCATGATGGTTACAACTTGTATGCTGTTACGCTCATGGTTGTTATAGGTGGCACCTGGTTACCACTGGCATCTGGTTACCTTACCACAAGCGCAGCCCTCACCTCATGGATGATGCGGTTGGAGTTGAGTGCCTCCTTCCCTCCTTTGAGCAACAGCCCGTTGCCACTGCGAATCGCCAGCGCTGCAATCTGCGCCGGCCAACCCAGGGATGGGAGGTGGGAGAGACGAGGGAGAGGGAGGAGAAATAAATCAGGCAAGCGTGTGACGGGAGCAATCATCAAAGGGCTACTTTAACCCCTTTTTTCCCAGTTGAATGGTTCAGTCGGGCGAAGTAACAGTGACATAGCTCATGGGTATGGCTCACAAAAGAAGCAACGGCCCAGGGTCCATGACTCAAGTATGGGTGATGGCATGGGCCTGATGTAGGGCATGAAGCATGCTCAAAGGATGCCAGGTTTGAGGTTCATGCATGCGGTATGGAACATGGCACGGGGTACAGTCGTGGCATGGTTATATTATGTACGTGTCATGGGTTATGGTGCATGGCATGGGGTGCGGTGTGTGGCATAGGGTATGGTGCATGACATTGGGTATGGTGCGTGGCATGGGGTATGGTGCGTGGCATGAATTATGGTGCGCGACATGGGTTATGGTGCGTGGCATGGGTTATGGTGGGTGGCATGGGTTATGGTGTGTGGCATGGGTTATGGTGCGTGGTATGGGTTATGGTGCATGGCACGGGTTATGGTATGTGGCATGGGTTATGGTATGTGGCATGGGTTATGATACGTGCATGTGGCATGGGTTATGGTGCGTGGCATGAGTTATGGTACACGGCATGACGTCACCCTTCTCACCTGTGGCATGGCATCTGGCCGGGATTCAAAGATCACCAGCAGCACTCCCAGCGGCCACCGCTGCTTCTCCAGCACCAATCCCTCCGCCACCTGGTCCGAAAGAAAGGTTGGCGGAGTTGTATAAAGGGATGGAAGGGTGGCGATTGAAGGGAAGGGAACGGGTGGTGCGTGAATAGATCTGTGGAAGCATGTGGGAGCGTATTGTGGACTCTCACTCTTGTCTTTCAGATCACTACCTGCTTGAATGTTAAGTGCTACCTGTACTAGCTGGTCACCCTATGGTTTAGGGTATGTCGCGCACTGAACAGTATGCCTCACATCCGCCTGCCTTCATCACATAATCGACCTATTACTAATGCAGTGCCCCACCCATCCTGTAACCGTTCCCACAAAACACATCCCTCTCTCCCTCCATCCCTCCCTCTCTCCCTCCATCCCTCCCTCTCTCCCTCCATCCCTCCCTCTCTCCCTCCATCCCTCCTCTCTCCCTCCCTCCCTCCCTCCCTTCCCCCTCCCTTCCTCCCTTCCCCCTCCCTTCCTCCCTCTCTCCCTTCCTCTCCCACCCACACACCTCCGTGCATGTTAGAGTCTCTGCTATCGGGTCAGGCATCTCAGCAATGGCCCGAATACCCTCCGCCAGTTGTTGAATCTGCAGTGAATAAGGAAGATGGCGGTTGGGGGGGAGTGCGAGGGGATAGCAGGAGGGAGAGGGTTTAGGGAAGAGAAATGAAGGCAGACATTCAAGTGGTGACGTATACGGCAAGAGATCGGTTTCAAAAATTTCTTTTTGTTTGCCAGCTGATCGATTTGTGGGCACTGGGAAACGATGGTTATGGAAGGGAAGGAGGGAGAGGAAATTGTGGGTGGGAGAGAGGAGGAGAGGGGGAGTTGGAAGAGGAGAGGGGGACTTGGAAGTGGAGAGGTGGAGGAGGAGGGGGAGAGGAGAGGAGGGGGGGGGAGGGCGGGGTCTGGAGGGTTTGGGTGAGAGGAACGCGGAAAAGCGAGTTGCTGAGTGCCGCCAAACAGCCGTTGGAATATGCAGGCAGGAAGGAGAAAAACATGATCGAGGTGACTGTGCCACCGAAAGAGGGGGTGGACAAAGAGAAATGGGGGAGCAGAGCGTGGGAGAGGGATGGAAAAGTCGAGGGAAGAGGGAAAAAATGCTGGGAGGGGACGGGGGAGAGGAAAAAGTGTGGGTTCAAGTGCTGGCAGAGAGATTCAACCTATGGCTTTCGTGTACCAACGATTAGTCCAATGGACGGAAAGCGGAGGGCCAATACTATTAATCACGCACATTTCAAATACGAACATGTTCCCCTATCCGAGCAGAAAGGAACTTGTACCTCTGCACTGGGCGTTCGCGACATCTGTTATGTATTTAGCTCTTTGCTTTCGACTTCCTCTGATTTCGCTCAATCACAAAAGTCTTACCAGATAGTTTCGAAAGCACAGCTCCTCCACCTGTTATAAGTACCTCATCTGTCCAATACCCCCTACGCTGATGCTCCCCTCGCTCTTCGCTGGTACCTTCACAACGTCTAAACCGCACTTCCTAGGCAGGACACCACTTCGCAAAGTTTACTCACAGACGGTAAACCCTAACGTACCCGGCCAGGTTTGAGTTTCAGCCGTTGGATGAGAGCAGGGGCAACGCGATGGATCTCTGCGAATCGCACGTCGTGGTTATTCTGCTCGATGATCTCCTCCTCCCGCTTCACCAGCGCGTCAGCCACGTTCAGCAAGATCTCCTTTCTCTTCTCCGGCGACAGAGCCTGCACGCCAGACGATTCCATGGCACAGGCAGCATTGCGGCAACAAAGCACTTTAAGAATTTCAAACACAGCAGGCGCACTCCCGGACACAGGGAGCACTACGACTGTATTCTCACGAAACCGGCCTCTAGCAGAATGTTGTCCACGCACTGATCGTACTATCGCTCAGGTGACATCAGAACTTCCATGGCCATATCGCAGTCGAGCCTTCGAAAGAAGAACGATTTCCCTGCACTACGCCTACCAAATTAAAGCAGGGACGACGAAACCTGCTGCATATCTGCAGCTTCCTGCTGGCGTCCCGCGCAGATACAGCCATGTTGGGAGCAGCGCTCTTCGACGACTTGCAAACAGCCCACAGATGCGCGTCTTTGTGGAACAGCGTGCCCACCAGCTCACAATGAAGGTTCCTGTGCTACTGCATACCTGCAGCTTCCTGCTGGCGTCCCGTGCAGCCACAGCCATGTCGCGAGCAGCGCTTTTCCCTGACTTGCCGACAGCCCACAGATGCGCGTCCTTGTGGAACAGCGTGCCCACCAACTCGCCCCGCAGCACGCGCAGCACGCCGTCGTTCGTCAGCCCGCTCGCGATCACCGTCGTCACGCCCCCCATCGCCGCTTTCAGCGCCGCGTCCACCTTCGCGGTCATACCGCCTCGTCCCACGCGGGATTTCTCGCCGAATTTAATCTCGTCGTGCGAGTCTTTCACGTACGTGTGGATGAGCACGGAGTCGGGGTCGGTCGGAGGTCCCGTGTAGAGACCGTCGATGTCAGAGAGGAGAATCAAGGCGTCGGCCTCGAGTTCGAGAGATAGAAGTGCAGCAAGAGAGTCGTTATCCCAGAAGATTCCCGACGCATCCTTGTACGGAACGTGTCGCGTGGAAATCGCGTCGTTCTCGTTAAATATGGGGACTACGCGATGGTCCAGAAGCGAATTCACAGTGCTGCGAAGCTGGTCGCGGAATTCCAGATCCGCGAACTCCCGCTCGGTTACCAGCAGCTGAGCGCAGCCGACGTCAACCTGATGGAACAGCGACTCGTACAGTGACGTCAGCTCGCCCTGGCCAATGGCGGCGCAGGGCTTGCCTTCGAGCTCCGCCTGCGGCTTCTGAAGGTCCTTGAAGCTCGTCCGCATGAAGCCCTGGAAGCGAAGCTTCTGGCGGCCCACGCCGACGGACCCGCTGGTGACGATAATCACCTGGCGACCCTCGGATACAAGAGCCTCAACCTGTGGGAGTGGGGAAGGCGGAAATATACTGAGCATTTGCGGAGAAGGTTTTTTTTTTTTATAATATATATTCTCATCTCCCAGAAACAAATGACATAAAGAAGGAACCAGTGGTGACAACGATGACATTGCGGCAATCGGACAAACTAGCTTGTAAAAAAGTGCCTTAGAAACGACTTGAGCGTCCACTGGCAAAAATGCTTACATTGGAGGAGGCAACCGAAGGAATTGAGCGACTTTTTTTTTTTTTAACCAATTGCCAGACAAATGCCGGGTATGTACGCACCTCCTCGCAGAGACATCCGAGCCGGCCAACTGCAAGATGGCCATCCGGACGGGTGACGACTGCTGTGCCAAGCTGAGAGTGGAAGAGGGTGGAGCAACAGAAAAGAGACAGAAAATGCGAAGAAAGGGGTTTGATAAACGACAAGACATAAGGATGGTTTGTCGTGCACCTTAACAGTACAATTAAGGCACAGTCAAGGTAATGTGTCGAAGTATTAAGTGATAAATTGTCACCTTGATGACAACGCGTCGGGCATTCTTCAGCGCGTGCCGAGCAGCCGCTTCACCAGGAGAAGACATGGCTGATAGTTCACAACGTAGAAATAGTTACAGAACGGTTTTGCGAGATTTACAGCACCGTCGAGCTCAAAGAAAGCTTAGAGCCTGACGTCAAGGCCTTGGACGTGTAACTCTAAGCTAGCCACAGAACGACTGGCGAGTGGTGGAGTAACACTGCGTTGGATGAGGCAAACAGGTGCGCAGAGGTGGAAAAGAAGGCGTGGGATGGAAATGGTTCACCAAACCATGAATGTGGTGGATGGTGGTGGGAAACACTGCGGGTCTGTTTAGAGCTAGGATTCTGATGAATGATGATGATGCATGCTTTCCCAACGGTCATTTCGAGATACACCTGGGGATCTCCTTCCCTCTTGGGATTGCAGGGTGAACAAGTCCCGCACAATGGGGACACAGGTGTGCCTCGGTTGGTTGGTTGGTAGTTGATTTCCGTGTGGAACCCTGCGGTGCGATAGGTTGATAAATGGTCTTACGCGATGCGGAAAGTTATAGTGTGGTTCTTGCGGACGTGACAGACTCGACCAGAAAGGCTACTGTGCAGGAAAGTTGGCTGGGTGGATATTCGATTTCGCCAGCGCAGCATTGACGGCATGGCATCTGCGACTTTCCAGGTGCCCGAAAGCAATCGGTATCAACGTGTACCAATAATGACTCTGCTTTATCCAAATGGAAGGTCCACGTAAGACCATCCTCGATATTTGACGTCAAGCATGTCGTCTTGTTTCCCGCCTCCAAAACAAAGGACTCTCTTACAGAATGCTTCGACATGACAACAGTTGTTCTGAAATATTTGTACATGGCGTTTGTGGGTAGTGTATGCCGCAGAACAGCGCAAGGTGATGGTGGTGATTGGTTGACAGAGAGACATCCTCCAATCAGGCGGGGCCTCTGATTATGAATCGACGAATCAGAGCGGTTTGAGTGAGGCGAAAGGAGCTGACAGTGGCGTGTGAGGTTCACATTCCTCCTCATCTAGCTTTTGTTTGCTAATGGGGTCTAGTTGCCTCAAATCCCTCCCGTACTGTATTGCAGGAAACCTTGGGGTTCGGCGATTTTTGTGGGGCTGATTTCGGTACCATTTTCACCTTTCTTTCACCGCAAAGCATTTTCCTTGGCCAAGGCGTTTCCTGGTGTGGCTAGAGTGTTTTGCTTGTGCTTGTCATCTCTGAGCTGTGATCATTCTCGACAGGCCTCTCTGGTCCTAAGCTAGTGTTTTACTAACGAACCTTTCAGTTATTCAAGCTCAGAGGGATGTCGTCGCCAGGCGAGGCTGCGGCGCGCCAGGCGCTGAAAGGCGCTCGTCGGATCGTTATCAAGGTGCGCCAGATGCGCTAGACTTGTGAAGTTCAGGATCCATGGCTCGTTATAGGCGTAATAGCTCAGCTGTCATCACTTAGGCAACAATGTAGGTTTCCAGCTTAATCGTGAGGTCTGTTTAGTCTGGTAAGGCTATTATTTAACCTTATTATCCGCTTCTTTATACATATATCTAGCGTGCGTTCTTACCCCACTATCAAATTTGTCTCAGGTGGGAACGGCCGTGGTGACGCGTCAAGATGGACGTCTCGCGCTTGGGCGAATGGGATCTCTCTGCGAAGCGGTGAGCCATGCGATAAATCTTTTTTCTAGTTCATTTTGAATGCAGCCCTGACATAGAGTAAGACTACGGCTTCTTCTTGCAGCCTATCATATGGTCCAGCGGTGCTTGAACTCTCTGGGAAAGGATGCGTCACACAGAATATGATTTGTGGCGTGTCTGTGAAAAGTTTGTAAGAAATAGAGGAAAAAGAAGGAAAACGAAAAAACAAGCAAACGAAAAACAATCAGAACTGTGACATTGCTGTTTTTTTCAACCTATTACTTTACTTTTCAAGCTAACATCCACCTTTGTGTTTGTGACTCACTGCTCTTTTACATTCAGATAGAGACCCTCGTATCGGACGGCAGGGAGGTGATTTTGGTGACAAGTGGCGCGATCGGAGTGGGCCGGCACAAGCTGCGGTTCCAGCGCTTCATGCGCACGAGCTTCAAGGATCTGCAGCGCCCGCAGGACGACATTGACGGCAAGCCGTGCGCGGGCATCGGGCAGGGCCAGCTCATGGCTCTCTACGAGTCCTTGTTTAACCAAGTGGACGTTGGGTGTGCCCAGGTAGGTCCTTGCATCCAATCTTAAGGTCCGTTGAGGGGCTTTCAGGATCTGCAGGAATGAAAGGGAGATGGGAATGGATGGGTAGATTTGCCGTTCTATGGGGTTTCTGTTCTAGGGGAATGGGGTGGAAATGTCACGAGCTTCAAGGATCTGCAGCAGTGTGTGTGGGGCGAATGAGTAGGTTTGTCGTTTTGTGAGGGTTTTGGTTTGGTTCCAGCGCTTCATGCGCACGAGCTTCAAGGACCTGCAGCACCCGCAGGACGACATTGACGGCAAGCTGTGTGCGGGCATCAGGCAGGGCCAGCTCATGGCTCTCTACGAGTCGCTCTTCAACCAAGTGGACGTTGGGTGCGCCCAGGTAGGCTCTCTTGAAGGCCGTTGAGGGGCTTTAATGGTCTTCAGGGGTCCAGGGTGGGATGGATGTGTACGTCTGCTGTCCAGTAATTAGGAGGATTTGGGTCTGGAAGCAGTGGGTTTAAGGAGGGTCTCATGCGCACGAGCTTCAAGGACCTGGAGCGGTGAAGGATGTGTAGGCAAAAGCCATTTTCTAAGTCCACCCTCACCACCACCCTCACCACCACCCTCACCACCACCCTCACCACCACCTTCCCGCTCAACAGCTGCTGGTCACAGAGCGGGACTTCACTGACTTGGAGTTCCGCACCTATCTGCGCACCCCGGTCTCCTCCCTGCTGTCCCATCTCGTCCCTCTTGCTTGGCTTTTCTATTGCCTGAAACACCAGCTGCTAGTGACCGAGCGGGACTTCACTGACTTGGAGTTCCGCAACCAGCTGCGCACCACAGTGTCCTCCATGCTCTCCCATGCCACCCCAGGCACTGACCCCTCCCCACTCCACCCCCATTTTCCACCTTCCACTCCTCCACTCCTATATACTTCCCCCGCTCAACAGCTATTGGTGACTGTGCGAGACTTCACGGACCTGGAGTTCCGCAACCAGCTGAGCATCACGGTGTCCTCCCTGCTACCCTGTGCTTCTAGTCCCTGAAGGCTTACTCAAACCACCCTCCTCACTTTCCCCCACCCCACTTCCCAGTTGCTGGTGACAGAGCGGGACTTCACGGACTTAGAGTTCCGCAACCAGCTGCGCACCACAGTGTCCTCCCTGCTGGACCACCGCGTGGTGCCCGTGTTCAACGAGAACGACGCCATCTCCACTCGCAGGGCACCGTACAAGGATGCCACAGGTGAGTTGGCTGGACATGTGAGGGAGAGCGGTCTGTAAAGCTGTATCCATGCCTATCCACAGAGTCTCATCACCGCAGTGTCCTCCCTGCTGGACCACTGCGTGGTGCCCGTGTTCAACGAGAACGACACCATCTCCACCGCCGGGCGCCCTACAAGGATGCCACAGGTGAGTAGACTGTTGAACGGTCGTGCCAGGGAGAGCGTTCTGCGGAGTTGCTGCATGCATGCCCGTAACCATCGCCCACCCACCCACCCCCAGCCTCATCAGCACAATGTCCTCTCTTTTTTCGAGCTCCAGGCAGACGCGCTGGTGCTGCGGTCTGACTACGTCTCCACCAACTGACAGGTATTTTCTGGGATAACCACTCCCTCCTTTGCAGCGCTGCTCTCTTTGGAGCTTCAGGCAGACGCGCTGGTGCTGCTGTCTGAAATTGAGGGACACCAAGCCCACCCCCTCAATCCCACCCTCCCCGCCTGCCCCACCCCTCCCTGGCCTCCCACTCGCAGGTATATTCTGGGATAATGACTCCCTGGCGGCGCTGCTCTCTTTAGAGCTCCAGGCAAACGCGTGTGTGCTTATTTCTGATATTGAGGGCTGTACACCAAACGTCTCTTATGCGCTCCCTCTCCTCGCCTTCTCTCGCAGGTATCTTTTGGGACAACGACTTCCTGGCAGCGCTGCTATCCCTGGAGCTCCAGGCAGACGCGTGTGTGCTGCTATCGGACATTGAGGGGCTCTACACCACCAAGCCAACCGACCCACCGCATCCCCCCCTCCCGCCCCACACGCCCCTCTTGTTCTCCCTCACAGGTATCTTTTGGGACAATGACTCCCTGGCGGCGCTGCTCTCTTTAGAGCTCCAGGCAGACGCGTGTGTGCTGCTGTCAGACATTGAGGGGCTCTATACCAAGCCGCCCTCCGACCCTGATTCAGAGCTCATTCACACCTACGTCAAGAGTGTGCACGGGGACTCCATTAGGTGAGTTTCCAGGGTAAAAGACCCTGGCCCAGGGTTTCGGGTTTAACAGTTGGGTCCAAACAAAGTTAGTTTGTGTGACTTGGGATGCAAGCAGGCACCCTGACTCAGAGCACATTCACACATATGTGAAGAGTATGCATGGGGACTCCATCAGGTGGGTTTGCAGAGGAAAAGGCATATCACTTGTTTGTAGCGACGGTGCCTGCTCACTCACACACCTATCTCTCCATCTTTCTCCGTTAATACTCGCAGATTCAGAGACAAGAGCCAAGTATCACAAGGGTCGTGGGGAAATGACAGTTAAAGTCGAAGCAGTAGCAATCCATTCCTCAGGAGAGGGCCTGGCGACGGTGATTGCCAGCGGGCTGCCGAGCAATGTTCTGCTGCTAGTTCTGGTGGGGGAGATGACAGCCATCCCTCCTTTCCCCCCACCTTTCTCCCCATCCCCCCCCCCTGCCAGGTTCGGTTAAAAGAGTCGGCTTGGGCGCGGCAGCATGACAGCTAAAGTAGAGGCAGTAATCTTCTCATCCGGAGGGGAGTGAGTGCCGACCATGATTGCCAGCGGGCTGGCTTACAGGCAGCCTCTGTCCCTTCCCACCCATTATAAACTCCCAGGTTCGGCCAGACGAGCCGGCTGGGCCGCCGCGGGATGACAGCCAAAGTAGAAGCAGCAATCCACTCATCATGCGGGGGTGCACTCCTGGTCTCTAAGCTTGTGTGTTGTTGCCTCCCCCTCCTCTCAACCTCCAGGTTCGGCCAGAAGAGTCGGCTGGGGCGCGGCGGAATGACAGCCAAGGTCGAAGCAGCAATGCACGCGTCCGGAGGCGGAGTGCCCACGGTCATCGCCAGCGGGCTGTCGAGCGATGCGCTGCTGCGGGTGCTGGCAGGGGAGATGGTCGGAACCCTCTTCCACAAGGACGCGCACCTGTGGGCTGTTTCGAAGAGCGTGAAGAGCGCTGGCAGGGAAATGGCCGTTGCTGCCAGGGACGCCAGCCGGAAGATGCAGGTGGGTTCGGGGTTGTGGGGTCCAGGTCAGTGTTCAAGGTTCAAACGTGAGTGCTGGGGGGCGAGATGGTCGGAACTCTTTTCCACAAGGACGCCCATCTTTAGGCCGTGATTAAGTCTGTGAAGAGCGCTGGCAGGGAAATGGCCGTTGCTGCCAGGGACGCCAGCCGGAAGCTGCAGGTGGGTTCGGGGTTCTGGGGTCCAGGTCAGTGTTCAAGGTTCAAACGTGAGTGCTGGGGGGCGAGATGGTCGGAACTCTTTTCCACAAGGACGCCCATCTTTAGGCCGTGATTAAGTCTGTGAAGAGCTCTGGCAGGGAAATGGCCGTGGCTGCCAGGGATGCCAGCCGGAAGCTGCAGGTGAGGAGAAGTGCAGGGTGAGAGAGTGAGCATGGGGTTCAGTGCACAGCATGTTGGTGGGCACGCTCTTCTTCAAGGACGCTCATCTGTGGGCCGTGGCGAAGAGCGTGAAGAGTGCTGGCAGGGAAATGGCTGTTGCTGCCAGAGACGCGAGCAGGAAACTCCAGGTGAGGAGCAAGGTGTAGAGTAGTGTGTGTGGAGTTGAGAGTCACAGCCGGGGTGCTGGGGGGGGAGATGGGTGGGTCGCTCTTCCACCTGTGGGTTGTTTCAAAGTCTGTGAAGAGCGCTGGCAGGGACATGGCTGTTGCTGCCAGGGACGCGAGCAGGAAGCTGCAGGTGAGGAGGAGGTTGTGGGTGAGGTTCAGGGATTGGTGGTCGGAACTCTCTTCCACAAGGACGCCCACCTGTGGGCTGTTTCAAAGAGTGTGAAGAGCGCTGGCAGGGACATGGCTGGTGCTGCCAGAGATGCGAGCAGGAAATGCAGGTGAGGAGGAGGGTGTCGGTTGCAGTTTAGGGTTTGGAATCCGTGCGATGCGCTGCTGCGAGTGCTGGCGGGGGAGATGGTCGCCACGCTCTTTCACAAGGACGCGCACCTGTGGGCCGTTTCCAAGAGTGTGAAGAGCGGTGGCAGAGACATGGCCGTTTGTTGCTGCCAGAGATGCGAGCAACCTGGATGAGACTGAGGCTGCCAGCCCCTTTCCGCGTGTGATGAGTCTATTTTTCAGTCAACTCAAAATTAGGCTCAGAGCATGGCGCCCAGGAGTAGCGTTTGAGTCGACTCAAAAGCGCTCAGGAGTGGCGTCCACAAGGACGCGCTCCTGGATGAGGCTGAGACTGCCAGGCTGCCAGCCCCTTTCCGCATTCCACTAGGCAATCTCAGCAATCTCCCTTCCCCACCGCGGCCCCATGTGCAGGATCTGAGCACGGAGCAGCGCAAGCAGGTGTTGCTGGACGTGGAGGATGCGCTGGTGAAACGAGAGGCTGAGACTGCCTTCCCCTTTCCACATTCCACTATGCAATCTCAGCAACCTCCCTTCCCCACCGCCATCCTACCCACAGGCTCTGAGCACGGAGCAGCGCAAGCAGGTTTTGCTGGACGTGGCGGATGCACTGGTGAAACGAGAGGTGGAGATTGTGAAACAGAACGATTAGTCGCCACTCTTTTCCCTGCCCATCTTCCACATCCCTCTTCAAACCCTCTACTGCCATTCATCAGGCCCTAACCACGGAGCAGCGCAAGCAGGTTTTGTTGGATGTGGCAGATGCGCTGGTGAAACGAGAGGCTGAGATTGTCGAGCAGAACGCGCACGACGTACGGACGGCTGAGATCAACGGTGTTGCTCCGGCACTGCTGCAGCGGCTGAAGCTGAAACCCAACCGGGTAAGTGGGCGGGCATAAGAGAATGAGTGTTTGCGAAGAGGAAGGAAGTGAGTGAAGGACGAGTGAGTGAGTGAGGGAATGGTGAGGGAGTGATGAGGGAGTGAGTACTGAAGTGGAAGAGGGAGTGAGTGTGTGGCTTGTGAATCTTGCAGATTCAACAGCTGGCGACGTGTAGAGAGGGTGTTTTTGAGACGTCTCAAAAACACCCTCTCTACACGTGGCTATTCAACAGCTGGCGGAGGGTATTCGAGCCATTGCCAAGATGCCTAGGATTTACCCCTGCATCCTTCTTCCTCACCCTCTCCCCTTCATCCGGCTCTCCCTTCTCACTCCTCCCCCACCACGTTCCCCCTTATTCACTGCAGATTCAGCAGCTGGCGGAGGGCATTCGAGCCATTGCTGAGATGCCTGACCCGATAGCAGAGACGCTGGCTCGCACAGAGGTGGGTCTGGAGAGAGCAAGGGAGAGACCAAGGGAGTATTTTCTTTCTCTGGTTCTCTTCTCTCCCTTTGTTGCCCTCTGTTTCCCCTCTCTCTTATCACCGCCTGCCTCCTCCTCCCCCCCCCCCCCCCCCCCCCCCCCCCCCCCCCCCCCCCTTCTTTTCTCCTCCTGACAGCCTCCCCTTGTGTTCTCTGTCTACAGTTGCTGGGTTTAGAACACCTTTTAAGCACAGCTAGTAGAGGGCCTCGTCCCATTTCCAACTCTCTTTCTCCCTCCTCTGGTTTCACAGTCAGCACCTCTGACCATATCAATCTCCCATGTCTGGCCTTTGAAACTCGTGCTATCTGCAGCTAGCGGAGGGACTGAACCTGGAGAAGCAGAGGTGGCCGCTGGGAGTGCTGCTGGTGATCTTCGAAGCTCGCCCTGATGCCATGCCACAGGTGAGCCTCAAAAGCGGCTGCTCGCAGGTGAAGAGGGGGGGGGGGGGGGGGGGGGGGGGAAGTAAAAAGGCAATTCTTACTATCCGCAGCTAGCAGAGGGGCTCAACCTGGAGAAGCAGCGGTGGCCGCTGGGAGTGCTGCTGGTGATATTCGAAGCTCGCCCAGATGCCATGCCGCAGGTAAGAGGCAAGAGGGGGTATCCCAGGTGACAGTGCATTGTCGCTGGTTAGAGGTTATTCCCTTGCCTCTCAGGCTTTCTGTAGGCGGATCAGCCATGTCTCTTCCCTTGCGCTTCTCATCACCACCCAGTTCCCTTGATCACCTTTGGTCTTCCCGACTGTCCTGGGCTGGGCGGTGCAGATTGCAGCGCTGGCAATTCCCAGTGGCAACGGGCTGCTGCTTACATGCATGCCTGATTTCTCCCCCCCCTCCCCCCCTTTCCCCCTTCCCTCTTTCCCATCTTTCCCACCAACCTTTCCTCGGTGCCTCAGATTGCAGCGCTGGCAATTCGCAGCGGCAACGGGCTGCTGCTCAAGGGAGGGAAGGAGGCACTCAACTCCAACCGCATCATCCACGAGGTGAGTTCCGCGCATGTGGTAACCAGACGTTTGTTACCGCCACCACCTCACATATAGTCTGCTGCTCAAGGGAGGGAAGGAGGCACTCAACTCCAACCGCATCATCCACGAGGTGAGCACCACGCGTGTGGTAACCACCTTGTGGTAACCAGATGCAAGTAGTAGCCATACGAGTGACACCACCACCACCTCACACCCAATCTTCTGGAGGGAAGGAGGTAATCTACCCCAGCCGCATCTTCCAGGAGGTGAGCTCCGTGGGTGTGGTAACCAGCTGCCAATGGTGTCCATTATGGGATAACCACCGCGCTTCCACCTGAAGTCGGCCCATCACTCATTG
Source organism: Closterium sp. Yama58-4 (assembly GCA_947470075.1). Classification (NCBI taxonomy): domain Eukaryota; kingdom Viridiplantae; phylum Streptophyta; class Zygnematophyceae; order Desmidiales; family Closteriaceae; genus Closterium; species Closterium sp. Yama58-4. Next base: position 1,290,059 of record CANIUD010000111.1, on the reverse strand, counting down.
GCCTGGTGACCTCGTGCAACGACATCTCGGATCTGCTGAAGCTCTTTCCCTCCTGTCCCTCCTGTCCCTCCTGTCCCTCCTGTCCCTCCTGTCCCTCCTGTTCCTCCTGCCCCTCCTGTCCCTCCCCCAACAGGTCATCGCATCAGCACTCCCCCCAGAAGTCGGCCCATCTCTGATCGGGCTGGTGACCTCGCGGGACGACATCTCGGATATGCTGAACAACCTGTTGTGGCGCCTCAAAAGCTGAACAACCTTGTGTCCTGCCCCTCACCCTGTTTCCACCACTATCAGTCCATACCATAACGAGCACCCTGCCACCCGAAGTCGGCCCATCTCTAATCGGACTGGTGACCTCACGCGACGACCTCTCGGATCTGCTGAAGCTGGACGACGTGATTGACCTGGTGATTCCCTCCTGTTTCTGGCCCTCCCTGTCCTAACATTCCCCCAACAGGTGATCTCCTTGGCCCTGCCACCAGAAGTCGGCTCCTCACTCATCGGCCTGGTGACCTCGCGGGACGACATCTCAGATCTGCTGAAGCTCCTTCCTTGCTGTCCCTCCCCCATTATGCCCCTCTCTCACTCCTTGCCATGTCGCTACCACCAGGTGATTGCGTCCGCCCTGCCGCCCGAGATAGGCCCATCACTGATTGGCCTGGTAACCTCACGCGACGACATCTCGGATCTGCTGAAGTTCCTTCCTCCCTGCCCCTGCCCCTTCTTCTCTCCACCAGGTGATTGCATCAGCACTCCCACCCGAAGTCGGCCCCTCACTGATTGGCCTCGTCACTTCACGCGACGACATCTCGGACCTGCTGAAGCTGGACGACGTGATCGATCTGGTGATTCCGCGCGGCAGCAACGCGCTGGTGAATCATATCAAATCGCACACCAAGATTGCGGTGCTGGGCCATGCGGACGGCGTGTGCCACGTGTATGTGGACAAGGCAGCCAACCTCAAGATGGCCAAACGCATCATATTGGATGCCAAGATGGACTATCCGGCTGCCTGCAACGCCATGGTAAGTGTTAAAGGGCAGGGAGAGTGAGAAACTGGGGAGTGGGGAAAGGGAAGGGAGGGAGGGAGAGGGGAGGGAGGGGAGGGGAGAGGGGAAGGTGAGCGGAGGGGAGAGGGGAAGATGACGGGAGGGGAGAGGGAAGGTGAGGGGAGGGAAGAGCGGAAAGGGGGAGGGAGGGAGGGCCCATGCGGACGGCGTGTGCCACGTGTACGTGGACAAGGCAGCCAACCTCAAGATGGCCAAACGCATCATATTGGATGCCAAGATGGACTACCCCGCTGCCTGCAACGCCATGTTGAGGAGTAGGGAGGGAATGGCATGGTAAAGCACCAGCAGCACTGCACAAGAAGCTGAATTCACTTTTGGGAAGGCACACGGATCGTGCTCGATGCCAAGATGGACTACCCCGCTGCCTGCAACGCCATGGTGAGGTGATGCCTGTAATACCATGGTGAAATTATGCCTGTAACGCCATGGTGAGGTGATAGCCGTAACGCCATGGTGAGATGATGGCCGCAATACCATTGTGAGGGGGGAGGCAGGGGGAGGGATGGGGTACAGAGGTGGGGGGGAGGCAGGGGGAGGGATGGGGTACAGAGGTGGGTGGGAGGCAGGGGGAGGGATGGGGTACAGAGGTGGGTGGGAGGCAGGGGGAGGGATGGGGTACAGAGGTGGGGGGGAGGCAGGGGGAGGGATGGGGTACAGAGGTGGGTGGGAGGATTGGGGAAAGGGATGGACCTCCCCGCTGCCTGCAACACCATGGTGAGATACACTTTGCATGCATCAAGGGTTTACATGTATACATATGTATCATGCTTTGATTGTGTACATGTGTATTATCGTATGTGTTATCGTTATGCTGGATGCGTGTGTTGCACCCTTCGTGCTCCCATTTCTTGCATCCTTTACAAAGAGCCTCCTTGAACCACAATCGTGTTGCACTTATGTTTTGTGTGTCTTTTGTGTTGTGACCTTGTGCTTCGGTTGTGCTGTACTCGCTATAGGAAACCCTGCTACTCCATGAGGAGTTGGTGAAGTCGGGCGCAGCAGCAGAGCTCATTCAGGAGCTCAAAGACAATGGTGCGTATAGCAACGCCGAGCATTTTTTTTTAGTCACCTCAACAATGGTATGTGTAGCACTGAGGGAATTACGCATTTGTGATCATTCCCTCAGTATATTGCAATGTGTGTAAAATCCATCGCAGTAGTATCCCTGTGTATCATCCCACTCACTACCGTCATGTCTCTTCCCCTCCTTACACACAGAGTCCTTCATAGTAGTGCGATTGCAGCCCCTGCCACCCACAACCCCTCCCTCCTCCCCCCCCCCCCCCCCCCCCTCCCTACACAGGCGTAGTCCTTCATGCTGGTGCGATTGCAGCTTCTGCCTTCTCCCTGCCCCAAGCCCCCACGTTGCACCACGAGTACGGGGCGCTGGAATGTACGGTGGAGATCGTGCCGGGCATTGACGCGGCCATCCACCACATCCACACGCACGGCAGCGCGCACACCGACGCCATCGTCACCGAGGACCAGGAAGCTGCGAAGAAGTTTCTGGCGTCGGTGGACAGTGCGGTCGTGGTGCACAACGCCAGCACTCGCTTCTCCGACGGCTTCCGCTTCGGGCTCGGCGCTGAGGTGAGGCGAGAGTGACTGAGTGAGTGAGTCAGTCAGTCAGTCAGTCAGTCAGTCAGTCAGTCAGTCAGTCAGTCAGTCAGTCAGTCAGTCAGTCAGTCAGTCAGTCAGTCAGTCAGTCAGTCAGTCAGTCAGTCAGTCAGTCAGTCAGTCAGTCAGTCAGTCAGTCAGTCAGTCAGTCAGTCAGTCAGTCAGTCAGTCAGTCAGTCAGTCAGTCAGTCAGTCAGTCAGTAGAAATGGGGTTGCTTGACTGATGGCTTCCGCTTCGGGCTCGGTGCTGAGGTGAGGTAAGAGGAGGGGAGATGGGCTCAGCCCATGAGTGAGAGGAGGGGAGATGGGCTCAGCCCATGAGTGAGAGGAGGGGAGATGGCCTCAGCCCATGAGTGAGAGGAGGGGAGATGGGCTCAGCCCATGAGTGAGAGGAGGGGAGATGGGCTCAGCCCATGAGTGAGAGGAGGGGAGATGGCCTCAGCCCATGAGTGAGAGGAGGGGAGATGGCCTCAGCCCATGAGTGAGAGGAGGGGAGATGGGCTCAGCCCATGAGTGAGAGGAGGGGAGATGGGCTCAGCCCATATGAGTGAGAGGAGGGGAGATGGGCTCAGCCCATATGAGTGAGAGGAGGGGAGATGGGCTCAGCCCATATGAGTGAGAGGAGGGGAGATGGGCTCAGCCCATATGAGTGAGAGGAGGGGAGATGGGCTCAGCCCATATGAGTGAGAGGAGGGGAGATGGGCTCAGCCCATATGAGTGAGAGGAGGGGAGATGGGCTCAGCCCATATGAGTGAGAGGAGGGGAGATGGGCTCAGCCCATATGAGTGAGAGGAGGGGAGATGGCCTCAGCCCATGAGTGAGAGGAGGGGAGATGGGCTCAGCCCATATGAGTGAGAGGAGGGGAGATGGGCTCAGCCCATATGAGTGAGAGGAGGGGAGATGGGCTCAGCCCATATGAGTGAGAGGAGGGGAGATGGGCTCAGCCCATATGAGTGAGAGGAGGGGAGATGGGCTCAGCCCATATGAGTGAGAGGAGGGGAGATGGGCTCAGCCCATATGAGTGAGAGGAGGGGAGATGGGCTCAGCCCATGAGTGAGAGGAGGGGAGATGGGCTCAGCCCATATGAGTGAGAGGAGGGGAGATGGGCTCAGCCCATATGAGTGAGAGGAGGGGAGATGGGCTCAGCCCATATGAGTGAGAGGAGGGGAGATGGGCTCAGCCCATATGAGTGAGAGGAGGGGAGATGGGCTCAGCCCATATGAGTGAGAGGAGGGGAGATGGGCTCAGCCCATATGAGTGAGAGGAGGGGAGATGGGCTCAGCCCATATGAGTGAGAGGAGGGGAGATGGGCTCAGCCCATATGAGTGAGAGGAGGGGAGATGGGCTCAGCCCATATGAGTGAGAGGAAAGGTGCTTCTCCGATGGCTTCCGCTTCGGGCTCGGCGCCGAGGTGAGACGGGAGGGGGAAAGCCTGTAGGGTAATTGGAGGGAATTTGGGCAACAGAGGGCCAGGGAATTTGCTTTTCCCACGCCTTTCACATCAGGCATGGCACCGAGGCTAGACGAGAGGAGCAGTGAATGCTAGATGAAGGGGTTTGGGCAACACATGGGCTTTGCATGTTTCCCTCAGTGGTCCAATTCTCTTTTTTTACGTGTTTCCTTTCTTTGCCTCTATCGTCTTATTCTCTTTGTGCAGGTGGGCATCAGCACGAGCCGCATCCATGCGAGAGGGCCTGTCGGGGTGGAGGGGCTCCTCACAACGCGTTGGTTGCTGAGAGGTGACGGGCATCTGGTCAACAAGGACAAGGATATCGTTTACACCCATAAAGCACTTCCTCTAAACGAGTTGTAGTTTTAGTGTGATGAATAGTACTACAGTTTTTTTTTCTAGTAGCCTCAGTTGCGATAGGTTGCTGAGGTGTGAAAAAAAAAAAAAAAAAAAAACTAAAACAGCGTAATTACACTGAAAGATGCCCTGCTTCTGAAGTAACAACTGTTAGCTACATTTGCTGATCAGTACTGCTGGTAGTTGGAGAAATCATATGATTTCTTTTCTGATGCGTTTAGTTACAGTATTAAGCTCACCTTTTCAAAAGCGAGGCCGTTCTTATAGTGCGATGTCAAGTTCGCCGCTCCGGATTTCGGTTGGAAGGGCTGGATGCATGCATTCCACTGGATGTTCGTTTCACTCGAGGTAGCACGCCCACTCTTGGAGGGAGCACGCTCGCTCTTGTTACTGCCTGCCCATCTCCCCACGGCTCTGGAGGCCACCTTTGGCTCCCTGTCAGCCCCCTGGGACCACCTCGGACTCACTTCTTGCAATCACTTGCCCTCCCTCCCGTGCCTCTCGGCCCCTTGTAACGACTTGTTCCATGCGCCTGCTTGCCTAAAACGCTGTCTCGCACGCCTCTCCCGCCCCCTCGTTCCATTTCCGATGTCGCAGGCTGAGGCTACTTTCCCGCTAATACCCTATCCTTCCCCCTCCCCCTCGAAGGCTACGATGGTTCCTTTGTCTGACTCACCCCTCCCTGCCGGGCTGTGTGATTTCCCTCCCTCAAATGCCCCATCTCCCCTCGATGCACTCGTTGCACAGGCCGTGAAAACCCCTTTGGCAGGCCTTCCTTTGAACTCTCACCCAAGCTCCCTTCCTTCCCCAGCATCCGACACTGCTGCAGCTTTGGACTCACCTCCCACCCCCTCTTCTCAATACCTTCCCCCCCCTCTCCTCTCGCTCTCGTGCCACTTGTCGGCACGACGCCCCACCGTCCTCCCCCCCTGGTTCTGCCTCCTCCCGCTGTGCTGCCTCCCTCTGGTGGCACAACCCTTGACTTCCCCCGCTTCTCCCCGCCTGCGTTCCGCCGCCCTACCCCCCCGGATCAGCCCCCCCTAATGCTCCCCATGCATCCCCCCTGGCCCTCAAATGACTCAGTCCCTCTGCTGTTCCTGCCCCCGCTGTACCCTTCTCTGTGGCAGAACAGTGAGGGTTCGTGTTTTTCAAGCGAAACTCCAGACAGTCGCACTCTTCCCTTTTTTTGGCCTCCCTCAGGCTTGCTGATTAACTTGTTCATATCTGCTTACACATGTCTCTACTCATTTCATACCAACAACAATACTGTAGATGCCCTTCGTATGCTTTTTGTCTTCGTTGTGCCCTCGGTAATCAAACAATGTCCCACCCGATTCGAGAGGTTTTTGGCCCGTGGATCCGTGCACCCTTGTGCGCGGTGGGCCCCCACTTTGCAGCATGTTAACGTCCCTACGAATTCTCTGCCTTAATATTAACGGTATCAATACTCCAGCAAAAAGAAATGCTCTGAAACAACGGCTTTCTGAACTCACTTTTCGAACAGACATACTCATTTTAGTGGATACAAGGCTCTCGCGCAACCTTCCTAAACTATCACTCCAACTCCGCCCGCACTCTTCAGCGCACTCACCCACCCTATACGCACTTGACAAAAATGGCAGACCTTGTCCGCAACCAGGTGGTGTCTCTATCCTCTCTTTCAACAGAGCAGTTTCTCTAACCTCCCCGTCCCCCTCACCCGATGGTCACCTCCTTTCTGTACACATTAACTTCCTACATGAGCAATTGCGCCTCGTCGCTATTTATGCCCCGCAACCCGTCACTGACCGTCGTATTTGGTGGAGAACCGTTCTTACACCGGCACTAGAACAATCCACCGCGACTGCAGCTACTATCCTCGTCGGCGACTTTAACTCGGTGATATACCCCGTAGACCGTAATCGCCCCCTGCTCGGCCATGAAATTAGCGAGGCCACCATGTTCTCCACCCTCATGACGACACACTCACTTTCTGACGCATACCGCTCACTCCACCCCTCAAGTCATGTTTTCTCGTACTTTGGTCGTAGAGGCATGACTGGTGCCAATGTATCTACTACGCCAGCCTCTAGGCTTGATCGAATCTACTTATCTAGCTCATTTCTCCCCCGAGTCTCTGAGGCCTCATATATCTACACCTCCACTAAGGTCTCTGACCACTCTTTGGCTCCATTTTGCTCCCTTATTTTCAACAACCCGGCCATGGCGCCGCGGCCATGGCGTTTTAGCTCATCCCTCCTTCACCGTCCCCAAGTCGCTGCCATCATTGATACGCATATCGCCTCCCTGCCCTCACGCCTCTCCCCTGAGGCATGGGACTCTTGGAAACTATCCCTCTCCCTTAGTCTCAAACGGTTCTCGAACCATGAGCGTCGTCGGGTTACCGGCACAATTGATCACCTTGTGCAGCTTATTAGCTCTTTCCAGCTTCAATCTGCCCTTTCCCCATTGGACCCTGTGGCAGCCGCTCAACTCCTCAAAGCCCGCCAGCAACTCACAAAATACGAGACTTCTAAGATCGCTGAGCTCGCTCTTAAGGCAAAGCTCAAGGTCGAGGGTCATAGGGAGATGGGGATTTCCTCCCTTCTGGCGGGCCTCAATTCCCGCATTAAAGACTCTTTAATCTCCTCTCTTACGCTACCAGACGGTCAGACCACCTCTGACCTTCGAGCCATGACCGCGGAATGCACTAGATTCTTCCAGTCTCTCTACTGCGGAGCAACCCCGGAAGTGTCAAACCCCTCGTTCTGGGCACATGTTCCCCCCTCCTCACTACCTCCCAGACTCTCCAACCACCTACAAGCCCCCTTTACACTTTTGGAAATAAGCAAAGCCATTGGGCAACTTTCTCGAGGCAAAACCCCTGGCCCTGATGGCCTTCCGGGCGAGCTTTTCCGACATCACAAGACCCGTTTTGCTCCTGCTTTCCAGTCTCTCCTCTCTTCACCTCCGATTTCTGCAGCCCTTCCCCCGTCAATGCTCTCCGGCCGCACCGTCCTAATCCCTAAAAGAGGTGACTCGTCCCTGGTTGAGAACCTTCGGCCCATCACCCTTATGAACTCGGACTATAAGGTGCTGGCAATCTGCCTCGCCAATCGGATGCAACTTGTACTCCCTACGATAATACATTCCTCCCAGACTGCTTTGATTAAAAATAGGAAAATTGGCGATACGATTAACGACACCCTCGATATTTTCGACTGGAGTACTACCACCCGGTCCCCCCTTCTTGCTCTAACTGTCGACTTCCGCAAAGCTTATTATATGGTCAACCGTGCCTTCCTATTCCGAGCACTCGCCATTTTGGGATTTCCTGAGCAGTTTGTCGCTTGGGTCCGCCTCATGCACACTAACACCTCCACTTGCATCTCTGTCAACAACTTTACTGGGCCTTCCTTCCCCGTTCGCACAGGGGTCCGACAAGGATGCCCTCTTGCCCCCCTTCTTTTTGTCTGTGTTATCGAAATCCTTCAGCGCTACCTATCCCTCTTCCTCCCGGGGTTCCCTCTCTCCGCGACGCAACGCCGACTTATGGCATGCTACGCTGACGATGTCACTTTTTTTCTCTCATCCGTGAGAGAACTCGGGACCACTCTCATACACCTTCGGGCTTTTGCCGCCGTCTCTGGCGAGCATCCCAACTGGAATAAATGCTCAATTATTCCCTTCTTCATCGACCCAGCACATATTCTCCTTGCTGGCACCATTCCCATTCGTACCCCCCAAGAAGCAGAGCGTATTCTGTCAGAATGAACAGGCAGGAATGAGGAACTAGAAAGGATGGTGAGTACAAATATGAAACCCTAATGTTGTGACCCCCCTATAGGCTAACCCACTACAGCCTACACAAACACAACATATATAATGTTTGACACACCCCCATAGGCAAAGTGGGGGAGACCTAGGGGTCACAAGACCAGTCAAGGCAAAGCAAGGCAACAACAAGCTCAGGGTGGATCTCAAGGATACCACACAAATTCCGAGCACAAGCTAGTGGTCACAAGACCAGTTCACATGCAAGTTTATAACAGAGCATGGGATACAGTGATCACAACCTAGCAACAGTAAACATGCAGGTAGATATATATATAGTGATCACAGTACAAGCAAGGTCAAGAGGTAAGTAAGTGAGGTCCAGTAGGCACAAGGCCTAGCAGAGTGCAGAAGCGCTGATGGTCACAAGGCGGAAGCGCCTTGGTGAACACATCAGCAAGGTTGGCCTCAGTGGCCACGTAACGCAGACAAAGCTGACCGCGCTGCTGCAGCTCTCGAGCAAGGAAGTACCGCAGGGCGATGTGCTTCGTTCTGTGCTCCAGTCTGTGCTCCTCACACAAGGCAATGGCAGCCTGGTTGTCGACGTACAGCACTGGAGGAGAACGAGGCTGCTCACCCAAGTCGGTCAGCAGGTAAGTCAGCCAGCGTAGCTCCTGGGCAGCCATGGCTGTGGCGTAGATCTCAGCCTCACAACTGGAGCTGAGAACAGAAGAAGAGCGTGTAGAACGCCAAGAAACTGAGCCGGAGCCAAGGCTGAAGGTGTAACCCTGAGACGACCGCTGAGTAGCCTGGTCGTCCGCCCAAGAAGCGTCTGAGTGTCCAGTAAGTACAACTCGGTCTCGCCCTCCAAGCACTAGCCCCATGCCCGACGTACTGCACAAGTAGCGTAACACCCTCTTAGCGGCATCCATGTGCTCCTTCCTGTGACGGCCAGGAGCGACATAGCGTGCAAGGATGCTAAGAGGGTATGCAAGGTCAGGTCGAGTGCAGGTCATCAGGTACATGAGGCAGCCCACAAGCTCTGGATACGGGCCACTCGGCTCTACGGACTCATCCGAAGGCAGAGCTGAGAGCGAGTGACCGGTAGGCAGAGGAGTGGACTGAGGCGAGGAGTACGTGAAGCGGAAGCGCTGAAGGATCTGCTGCACCATGTGTGACTGAGTCAAGGTGATGGTGCGCCGTGCTCTGTCCCGGGTGATCCGCAAGCCAAGATAGCTTGTCAGTTCACCCAGGTCTGTGCACGTGTGTCTCCTCTGCAGCTCCGACTTCACGTGGGCGAGTGCCGCGGTGTCAGCAGTGGCAAAGACCAAGTCGTCGACGTACACGAGGATGTAGAAAGGCGGCAGTGAGGTGTCGGTGCGTAGAAACAGTGACGGGTCAGCAGTAGAGGGAGCGAACCCAAGAGCCGCAAGTGTCGTCCTCAGTGTGTCGTGCCACTCACGCGGTGCCTGGCGGAGACCGTAGACCGGCCGCTGAAGCCTCCACTGGGTACCAGGAGGAACCGACCCAGTGAAGCCAGGAGGGCGGCGCAGCCAGATCTCCTCGTGCAGGCTGCCCTGCAAGAAAGCAGTGCTGAAGTCAAGTGAGTGAAGCTCGTAGTCGCGCTGAGCGGCTATGTGCAGCAGCACCCGAAGAGTGGTCATCTTCGGGGTGGGGGAGAAGGTCTGAAAGAAGTCAACTCCCTCTCGCTGACTGAAGCCTCGAGCCACGTAGCGCGCCTTGAAGACCGGAGGAGAACCCGGTGGCCGCTTCACCCTGAAAATCCACATGCCACTGACGATGTTCGCCCCAGGTGGGGGAACCTCGTCGACGTAGGTGCGTGTGGACTTCCAGGAAGCCATCTCTGCGTCCATGGCTGTCTGCCACTGAGAGGAGTAGGGACCCGCCATCGCCTCAGCGTAAGTGCGCGGGGTCGGGATGTCTGGTGCATCCGGGTCTCCCTCAGGGGCAACTAGCATGGACACGAGGTGGGGCAAAGCAGCAGCAAAGCACTGGAACTCCTCCTGTCTGTCCTCAAGGACGTCCGTGCCAAGAGCACACTCACCCCCGACGGACGGAGGACAGACAGACTCAGATTCAGCAACAAGGCTAGTGGCGTAGTCTAGACGACAGCGGGCAGCAAAGTCTATCAACTCAGCGACTAGAGCAGACGCAGCAGAGGACTCAAAGGTAGGGTCAGTGACAACAGTAGCGAGGAGACGGGTGACAGTGGGACTGGCAGCACGACGGGAGTCAGACTCCGGGTCAGGAAGAGTAGGCAGAGAGGAAGCAGGAGGAGACGGTAGCGGGACACGCTGAGGAGCAGTGGAGGGACGCAGAGTCATGTAGTGAGTGCCAGGGACAGGAGGAGGACGCTCACGTGGGACACGACGACCAGTGCGAGCAGTACGAACAGGCGACGCAGGACGAGACTCAGGCTCACGACGCTCTGTAAGACCTCCTGTGGGACCAGCATAAGGAGAGGGAGCAGGGAGAGGCGAGGCAGGCGGGAACTGTGACTGCGACTGGACAGGCGGAGGACACTCTACGGAGGGAGGAGGACAAGGAGGAGGAGCCTGACCAAGAACCTGCTGAAGAAGTGGTACGAAGTACGGTCGCGGCCGCGCAGCGTCTCCAGAACCAGCAGAGACACCAGCGGCAGGGTCCTCAGTACCAGCAGCAGCTCCAACTCCCGGGTCGTCAGCTCCAGCAGCAGCTCCAACTCCCGGGTCCTCAGCACCAGCAGCAGCGCCACCGCTCGGCTCCGCAGCACCAGCAGCAGCTCCACCGTCCGGGTCCTCAGCTCCAGCAGTAGCTCCAACGCCCGGGTCCTCAGCACCAGCAGCAGCCCCAACGCCCGGGTCCTCAGCACCAGCAGCAGCGCCACCGCTCGGGTCCTCAGCACCAGCAGCAGCGCCACCGCTCGGGTCCTCAGCACCAGCAGCAGCTCCACCACTCGGGTCCTCAGCACCAGCAGCAGCGCCACCGCTCGGGTCCTCAGCACCAGCAGCAGCTCCAAAGCCCGGGTCCTCAGCACCAGCAGCAGTGCCACCCCCAGGGTCCGCAGCACCCGGAGCACCACTCCGAAGACTGCAGCGTCGCGTGTACCACTCTCGGATCTGCTGAATGGGGGGGAGCTCCTGGGTAGGAGGGGAAGTACCGGGACGAGCTCCAGCAGCACCTCTCCGGAGGCGGCAGTACTCGAGGTACCTCTCCTGCAGCTGCTGGGAGGAGAGGGCTCCTCCAGGTGTAGCACGCTCAGTCTCAGTACCCCCAGACTCCGCACCCCCAGGCTCAGCACCTCCAGGCTCCACACCTCCAGGGTCCGCACCTCCAGGCTCAACACCCCCAGGCTCCGCACCTCCAGGCTCAACACCCCCAGGCTCAGCACCCCCAGACTCAGCACCCCCAGGCTCAGCACCCCTAGACGCAGGACGAGAGTCAACAGCTACCTCGACAGGCTCACCCGGGTCTACCTGGGACACACCTGAGGGAGCGGCACCCTGAGGGGGGAGGGGGTCTGGTACCTCAGCACCTGGAGCGAGGAAGAGAGGCGGGGGGGGGAGCGGGGCAGTGCGGTAGGGGAAGAGGCGGTAGTAGGGGACGGACTCGTCAAAAGTGACGTCCTGAGAGGCCAGGACACGCCGCGAGGTGGGGTGGTAGAACTGCCAACCAGGGGCGTCCGGGACAAAGCCAAGGAAGACGCAGGGGACAGCGCGACGTGTGAGCTTGTCCGCGGACGTGTCGCGGACAAAAGCTCGGGATCCCCAGACCCGAAAACGCGACGCATCGCCAGCCTCTCCCGTCCAACGCAGTGTCGGAGAAGTCTCGGGCAAGGAGACACGGGGCCAGAGGTTGAGCTGATGCGCAGCGTATCGGACTGCAAACGGCCACAGAAAGTGGGGGGCAGCCGCATGAACCAAGGAGGTACGAGCGACCTCCATGACCAAGCCAATGCGGCGCTCGGCAACCCCATTCTGCTGTGGAGAGGCCGGAAGCGTGAACGACTGCTCAATGCCCTCCTGCTGACAGAAGGCCTCCAAGAGGCCAGAGGAAAACTCTCCACCTCTGTCAGAGTGCAGACGCAGGACAGGGAAGTCGGAGCGGAAACGCTCACTAAGCTGGAGACGAGATCTGCGGATCCAAGGGATCAAGACATCAGGGACGTCACCCTTGGTGCGCAAGGGGAAGACCGTGGTGTAGCGCGAGAAGTCGTCAACAACAATCAGGAAGTACCTCTCCTGACCCTGACCACGGACGCGGGCTGGGCCCCACACGTCCATGTGGAGTGTCTGCAAAGGAGCAGTCGTCGGGGGAAAGGAGGAGGAGTGAGGAGCGGCGCGCTGCCGCCCCTCGACACAGGGAAGACAGGGAGGAGGAGCGGGAAGGGGAGGGAGCACCCTGGGAAGACCAGCAACAAGGTCCCGTTTGTGCATGGCCCGAAGGCGCTGCACAGACGGGTGACCAAGGCGGTGGTGCCAAAGGACAGTCTCATGCGCCAGAGAGCGACACGAGCAGGGGGCGGACAGCTGACCTGACGCAGACGCAGACGTAGACGCAGACGCAGCTACCTGAGGGGACTCAGTGGTCAGTGTGTACAGGTCCGACCCCGGCTCTCGAGTGAAAGTAGCCAGGTGGCGACCCGTCCGAGCACACGTGCAGTGTGTCACGCGCTCGTAGGCAGGGGTGAACTGGTGAACACCCGAGTCCTGGAGCGCACAACCCGCCACCAAGTTCGTAGAGAACGAGGGGAGGTAGAGACCTGACAGCGTGCCGGACGGGACCGCAGGACAAGGAAGGACAGTGGAGGAGGTCGCAATGACCGGACCCCCAGAGGGGTCAGCAAGGGAGACAGCAACTGGCCGAGCGAGTGGCTCAAGGACAGTGCGGTCACGAAAGAAAGAGCGAGAAGCACCTGAGTCCAGGGTGAAGGTGTGCAGTGCTGCAGTCGACTCAGTACCAGGGGGCACAGACGCACGAGCACCTAGGGCAGCAGCCTCACCATCACCTGGGGTAGCAGACACGCGAGCACCTGGAGCAGCAGACGCACTAGCACCTAGAGTAGTAGGCTCACCAGCACCTGGAGTAGCAGACACGCGAGTACCGGGAGTGGTAGCCTCACCTGCACCGAGGGCAACAGACGTACTGGCACCGAGAGCGGCTGCCTCACTCACAGAGCGACTACCACTACGGCCACCCCGACTGCTCAAACCTGCGTACCACTCACGAGCCTGCTGGAGCAGAAGAGGGCACGGCTGCTGCACCTGTCCACTACCTGAGGCTCCCGAACGACGGACGCCAGAGTGACTACCACTACGGCCACCCCGACTGCTCAAACCGGCGTACCACTCACGAGCCTGCTGGACCAGAAGAGGGCACGGCTGCTGCACCTGTCCACTACCAGGGGCTCCCGAACGACGCACGCCAGAGCGACTACCACGCCGGCCACCCCGACTGCCCAAACCGGCGTACCACTCACGAGCCTGCTGGAGCAGAAGAGGGCACGTCTGCTGCACCGGTCTACTACCAGAGGCTCCCGAACGACGCACTCCAGAGCGACTACCACTACGGCCACCCCGACTGCCCAAGCCGGCGTACCACTCACGAGCCTGCTGGAGCTGCATCTGGCCACGTCAGGAGCAGCAGCAGTAGCGGCAGCAACAGCAGGAGCAGTAAAGGCAGTAGCAGCAGCAGTAACGGTAGCAGTGCTAGCACGGCAAAGCTCACCAGTGGTTGGTGCGGCGGGCGCAAGACAGTGGCGACAGCGTGGCCGCTGCAACAGCGGGGCGGGGCCAGGTCGTAGCAGGGAGCTCCGCGGCAGCTGCTGCAGGGTCGGCGGCGGCCGCTGCTGTAGGCTCGGCGGCGGCTGCTGCTGCAGGGTCGGTGGCGGCTGCTGCTGCAGGCTCGGTGGCGGCAGCTGCTGCAGGTCGAGCGGCGGCTGCTGCTGCAAGCTCGGCGGCGGCAGCTGCTGCAGGTCGAGCGGCGGCTGCTGCTGCAGGCTCGGCGGCGGCAGCTGCTGCAGGTCGAGCGGCGGCTGCTGCTGCAGGCTCGGCGGCGGCAGCTGCTGCAGGTCGGCGGCGGCTGCTGCTGCAGGCTCGGCGGCGGCAGCTGCTGCAGGTTCGGCGGCGGCAGCTGCTGCAGGGTCGGCGGCGGCAGCTGCTGCAGGCTCGGCGGCGGCAGCTGCTGCAGGTCGAGCGGCGGCTGCTGCTGCAGGGTCGGCGGCGGCCGCTGCTGTAGGCTCGGCGGCGGCTGCTGCTGCAGGGTCGGTGGCGGCTGCTGCTGCAGGCTCGGTGGCGGCAGCTGCTGCAGGTCGAGCGGCGGCTGCTGCTGCAAGCTCGGCGGCGGCAGCTGCTGCAGGTCGAGCGGCGGCTGCTGCTGCAGGCTCGGCGGCGGCAGCTGCTGCAGGTCGAGCGGCGGCTGCTGCTGCAGGCTCGGCGGCGGCAGCTGCTGCAGGTCGGCGGCGGCTGCTGCTGCAGGCTCGGCGGCGGCAGCTGCTGCAGGTCGGCGGCGGCTGCTGCTGCAGGTTCGGTAGCGGCAGCTGCTGCAGACGAAGTCGAAGCCGCGACGGGCGGCTAAGGGGCCGCGATGCGTGGGTAAGGAGCCGCGACGGCGGCTGAAAGGGCCGCCACGAGCGGGTAGGGAGGTGACGACGCCACGGGAAAGGCGACGCGGCGGGCGGCGAGAGCCTGCAGCGGCGGGCAGCTCGCGGGCAGTGCGCGGAGCCGCACAAGGCTGCGACGGGTCGCGTGACAAACCCTAAGCCGCGCGCGGGCGGCTAGCTGGTCGCGCGCACGAAGAATCGGCCGCGCGCGGGCGGCTAGCGAGGCGCGCGCGCGAAAAATCGGCCGCGCACGGGCGGCTAGCGAGTCGCGCGCGTTAAAAACGAGCCGCGCGCGGGTGGCTAGCGGGCTGCGTGCGCGCGGTAGGTAGAGGCGCACGAGGGCGCGCGGTAGGTAGAGGCGCACGAGGGCGCTAAGGCGCACGAGGGCGTGCGGTAGGTAGAGGCGCACAAGGGCGCTAAGGCGCACGAGGGCGCTCGGTAGTGAGAGGCGCACGAGGGTGCACGAGGGCGCACGAGGGCGCACGAGGGCGCACGATAGGTAGGTAGGTAGGTAGGTAGCGGTGGGCCCTAGGAGCGGTCCTAGCAAAGGACCTGCTCTGATACCATGTCAGAATGAACAGGCAGGAATGAGGAACTAGAAAGGATGGTGAGTACAAATATGAAACCCTAATGTTGTGACCCCCCTATAGGCTAACCCACTACAGCCTACACAAACACAACATATATAATGTTTGACATATTCTAGGCATTTATGTCGAACGAGCAAATCCAGGCGCTACCACCTGGTCTACGACCCTTTCGCGCGTCCAACGTACGGCTAAGTTCCTTGCAGCCCTACGCGCTACAGCCACCTGCCGCAAGACACTTGCCTCGGTGTTCCTTAACTCCGTCCTCTCTTTCCCTGGTCGATTCCAACCCCCCACCCCCGACATCATAAAACGGCTCGACATCACGGTCGGGAACTTCCTCTCATCTTTTAGATTCAAGGAACACGGCCTTGGGGTACGCCTCATCCCCAATCGCCTCCTGTACAACTCTATTCGTCACGGTGGACTCGGGGCAATTGCACCCTCCACTCAAATTCGCGCCCTTGCCGCCCAACGTGCGTTGCGTCGTTTCGGTGTTTCACCGTCTGAGGAGGTGGCGAGAACCGCCGTCTGCCTTCCTTTTGGCACCCATTGTTTTCTAGCACACCCCGCCATCCTCCAATCGGGTATTCTTCCAGCGGACACTCCGAGCCGATCGCTTGCTGAACTTCAGGCATTGATTGACATTTCTCCGATCATTTCCCCTCCTCGACTTAACCCAATGTGCATAATGGCCGAACCCGCCGCCTTCAACCGATTCATTCTTAAACCAAATGGAAAGCCCTTTGGAATTCTTTCGCGTGAACGCTTTCTCCTATCCCCGCAAGTTCGTGTCGGCAATTTGGTATCACTCACTTTCTACTCACTTGGTCTGGTCTCTTTTAAGGATTTCATATCCTCGTGCTCCCCCGCCAACACCCCCTGTGGACGACGAGTATGGCAGGAACTTATCCGTGCCATCCCCAGGACCTGGTGGGTGGCTCTTCGCTCCCCCCCTCCCCCTATAGCAGCCCCTGGGGAGTGGTTCCTTCCCACGCAAGATGCTGACTCTTCCCCAACACTCGCTCTCCAGGTTACCTCATTTTCCCCTCCATTTTCACTATCTGCCACCCTCCATCGTGTCCTCCCCAACCGGTTCATAATCCGTTCATCTTTCGGCGCTGGCACCTTTCACATAGGTGCCCTCACATCGGTCTACGTCGTCGGATCCTGGCTTGCAGGTCCGTACTATACAGGTGCAGGTCTCGGCGCGCGGCTCGACATCTTACAAGACGGGTGTCCCAGTGTAGCTGATCTTCGCCGTCGCCTCTACACCCAGCTGCCCTTTGACCATGACGTTCGTTGGATCCGCGCCCTCCCCTCTCCTCCTCCTCTCATCCCGAACTACTCTCATGATTTTTTACGAAAACAACCTAGCCTACAACGCGACATCCTGTACCGGTTCTTCACTCGTGCTCTTCCCTCGGGTTCTCGTTTCCCTTTTGCTGCTGATCGAGGGACATGCCTATTCTGTCCTTCTGCTCCCACTGAGACTATCTCCCACATCTTTTACGAATGCGGGGTGGCTCCTGCGGTGATCTCCGCCCTCTCATCTGTCGCTCGCCGCCACCTCCACTGTTCTCCTCCTCTTGAGCTCTTGCTCTTTCCGCTCGCCTCGAGGGCTGGCCAGGTGGCTCCCTGGAGCCTTCTGGTACGTGCCTCCGCAAAGGCTATTTGGAGCGCGCGCTGTGATCATAAATTCCACGACTCACCCTCCTCCTCTTTTGATACTCTCCAATTCATCCTGGCACAATTCCTCCTCGCTTTAAGAATTTTCCTCTGGCGCAGGAAGAAACAATCAGTTAAGAAACAACAACGCTCGGCCTCTCGTCTTAAGCTGGCCACCCGACTACGCTTTTTCGTTTTTTATCAGGAGGGCAACCCTTCCATCCACCCAGATCTTCGCTCGTCATGGCTTCTCGGAGACCCCTTTCGTCCCCCCTAGGCACTCCTTTCCATTTTAGCATAGAGCGCTCCTCGGCCTTGCTGGTGGTTATCAGTTGATAAGGAAATAACGTATTTCCTATGTACGCCTCTGGGCTGTTGGTTTGTGTAGACCATATTTCCAGCTGCTTTGCTTTGCTGTACATGGTTACGACCTTAATATAACCTTAACCTTAACCACTCTTGGAGGGGTCTACGGCTCTAACTCTAAACACATTCGAGTCAGTCCATGACGGGTACAAAATCAGAATCCACCATTTCTGAATTCAGCGCATGCACAGCTGAAAAGCCTTTGTTGCACACGTGTAGCTACTCTTTACTACTACTACTCTGCTCGGGAAGGCTACGAGCCGTGTGATCTCGCAGCACTACGAGCCATGGCTGCTTCCGTCGCCTCTTCCTCCGCCACCATTTTAGCGAATCAAGGGGCTCAGTCATTCGCGCGCGCAGTTCCATCGTCGAAGTGCGTTTATCTCCTCACCGAGCAGTTTCCGTCTTCTCTCACATTCGCTCCTCTTTGCCTTGGGTGCTCAGCCCACACCATGCGATCGAGCTGCGCGTTTACCGCACCGCGTTCATCGCATAACTTTCCCAATTGCTTTTAGATTGAATCGAGAGGTTGCATCGTGGCATGCACGTGTCAAATCCCCTTTTCCCTCTTCCGTCTCCTGTGTCCCGTCCCTTCATTCGTGCCATCTTGCCACGTAGGACCTTATTCGGCTCCTCCCTGCGCGCCAATCGCGTGCCTCTGCCACGTGTCACGTCGCGAGGGATTCACGGCAAGGCTAGGCTGGCAGCAATGACTCAGGCAAAGATCGCAGCAGCGGCAGCTGCGGCCACGGAGCCTCTGAGTGCGGGATCGCCGCCTCCTGCCTTGTTTGACGGCACCACGCGGTGAGTTCTGGTAGGTCAACGCATGTCAACGCAAGTCAAGAGGTATTCAGCGGCGGCCACGGAGCCTCCGAGTGCGGGATTGCCTCCCCTCTTGTTTGACAGCACTATGCTGTGAGTTCTACACGGTCAACGCAAGCCAACGCTGGTCAACGCTGGTCAAATTCAGTCAATTTTAGGCAACGATAGATATCATTGCAGTAACCAGTTGAGAGAATCCTCCCTTATCCCTCCCCCTCCCATCTCCTGTTTCCCCCATTCCAGTCTATACCACTACAAGGCATGTCCCTTTGCTCAGCGGGCGGTGATTGCTGTCAACTACAAGGTGAGACGCCTGCCTTGCTGGTGATCTTTTGACTTTGTGTGTGTGTGCGTTTTTCTTTCTTTCATCCTTTCTTTTCTGCTTTTTCTTTTTCTTCCTTGGATAAGGGAACTTTCTATATAGCATTTTTTTTTTTTCTGCCCAATGTGTTCTCTCTTCGCGATCTCCTCATGTTGACAGGGTCTTGACTTCATTGAGCGAGTGGAGATCAGTCTTCGCAGCAAACCTGAATGGTAAGCACATACTGGTTACCACATGGTGCCAAGTTGCCAAGTGGTAACCTAAGGGTCCCACTGATTTCATCGAGCGAGTGGAGATCAGCAGCAAGCCCGAATGGTATTTAAATGATGTTTCATATGCGCTCTGAATGACATTTTTTTCCAAGTATGTTAAAGGGCAACAACCGAATTGCTCAACGAAGTCAACGCGCCAAAATCAGCTTCGGAAAGGCAGGCAGTTGGAGGTTCGGAAAAGTTCCGAAACCCTTTTGCCCTCAACCCAGAAGGGGCGAGACACAAACTGGGCCCAGTTTGTGAAGGCATCTTTGCAATTTGGGGGCTGGGCTTTAAGCACAAAGTTCTTCTCAAGTATGAGTACCACAGAGTTTCTATCGCATGTGGGAGACGGATATTAAACGTTTTCACCGTGAAACGTGCTCCTGCTGCTGCTGGTTGCCACCTGGGGTCCCACTGGTTACCATGCCTATCCGCCCCTGCCCCTTCCCTCCCACACCCATCCATCCCCCTCCCCCCCACCCCCCCCTTCCCCCCCCCAATGATCCTCTCACAGGTACACAGCGATGGTGTATCCGCCAGGCAAGGTGACTTCCATGGAGCATGACGGGAAGGTGGGAGAGAACCTGGAAACCTCTGAAACAGCTGCTACTTCTGGTTACCATGTTACTGGTTTGAGAATCTCCGCTCCCCCGCCACCCACCCACCCACCCACCCACAGGTACACGGAAAAGGTGTATCCGCCAGGCAAGGTGCCTTCTATGGAGCATGACGGGAAGGTGGTGGGGGAGAGCTTAGACCTGCTTCTGCTGATTGATGAGTGGTTCGGCGACAAGGGACCGAGAATCGTGCCTAAGGTGAGAGTAGTGGCTGTGGCATGGCAACAAGTAAAGGCTTTGGTGTTGCGGCGCGGGAAGGGAGCCTGGAGTGGAAGGTGGTGGGGGAGAGCTTGGACCTGCTGTTGCTGATTGATAAGTGGTTCGGCGACAAGGGACCGAGGATCGTGCCTGAGGTGAGTAGTGTCGTTGGTATAGCGCTTTGGGTGCTAGGGATGGGAAGGTGAGAAAAATGATTTGGACCTGCTGCTGCTGATTGATGAGTGGTTCGGCGACAAGGGGGCGAGAATCGTACCTGAGGTGAGAGTAGTGGCGTTGGTATAGTGCTTTGGGTGCTAGGGATGGGAAGGTGAGAAAAATGATTTGGACCTGCTGCTGCTGATTGATGAGTGGTTTTGCAACAAGGGGGCCGAGAATCGTACCTGAGGTGAGCTGTGTGTTACGTTACGAGGGAAGGAGATTCGGAATGCGAGTTGGTGGGGGAGAGCCTGGGCCTGCTGGTATTGCTGGACGGATCATTCGGTGATCAGGGCTCGAGGATCATACCCGAGGTTAGTACAAGTTGGTTGGTTCAAGTTATGTGTTGCAAGGGAAGGTGATGGGGGAGAGCTTGGATTTGCTGCTGCTGATTGACGAGTGGTTCCACTACAAAGGGCCAATGAATGTGTCTTGGGTGAGGAGTGGCAAGGCAAGTTCCATCCATGTTATGTGGTACAGGGGAAGGGAGTTTTGAAACAATGGAGGTGGTGGGGGAGAGTCTTGACCTGCTGCCTGACGAATGGTTTGGCGATCAGGGACCAATAAATGTGCCTGAGGTGAGGAGTGGCAAGGCAACAAGTGCATGTTGTGTGTGGGGTGGAGAGTTCTGAAATGTTATGAGCTTAATCTGCTGCTGCTGCGAACTCTTACCACCATGCCCGGGTGGGAACGGGGGAGTGGACTGAAGTGGAGTCTCTGTTGTGGTTTCGAGATTGTTTGGATTGAACATGTATTTGTAAGAGGGGAAATCTGGCGCAGCATGTTCGGCGAGATTGGCACGGTCTTACAATTAAGTTTTGTAAATACAGGGACCTCGTCTCAAATTACGGTTGTAAAAAAATCAGTGTTCTCTTGACATCTAAAGCTGATGAATCAGTGTGCACTCTTGAAAAAGTGCTGGAAAATTCGGTTATAGGTGAAAAAAAATAGTGCAAACTCTTCAGGTGGAGGCCTGAAAAAGAGTATGATACGTTTAGCAAACTCATTATGGGTAAGGCTGGAAAATGGTATAAGGCTTCATTTCAACCTCAACGGGCGAGTGGAAGGTGAACGTGTACACGGGGTGGAAGATAACTGTAACATTCCCGGATGTATGTTCACTCTGGTACAATAAAAGATTTGAATTACAGGTATGAATGAAGTACTGTGCGATTTGGGCAATTTTCATAATTACAACTTGGCTGGAAGGGTGTCGCAGGTGGGTCATGCGCTTTTAGGGCGAAAACTTCCAAAACCCCACGCATTCATCTCATTTCCCCAGCGTGAGGCGACAGCCAAGTTGAGCGTGAAACCTGCCCATCTAGAGTGGGTGGATGTGGTGAACACGAGCTAATGTGGCTTATTGAGTTTTGGGTGCCGTAATAAACCACCCAAGCTCGTGTTCATCATATCCACCCACTCTAGATGGGCATGTTTCACGCTCAACTTGGCTGTCGCCTCAAACTAGGGAGGCGAGATGAATTCATGAGGTGTTGGAAGTTCCCGTCCCAAAAGCACATGGCCCACCTCCGACACCCTCCCAGCCAAGTTGTAATCGTGATCAATATCCAAATCGCGCCGTACTTGATCTGCACATGTGATTCGAATTATATATTGTGCCGGTGTGAACGAGCATCCGGGAATGTTACAGCTACCCTCCACTTCGTGTACTCGTTCATTTTCCACTCGCCCATTGAGGTTGAAATGAGGTCTCCACCGCTTTTCACCCTTGCCCGTACTAAGTTTGCTGAACATATCTTTCCCCCCTCCCCCTCCCTCACCCCCTTCTGTAGAGCTGCTTATGCGAGTCTTAACACGTCCACTTGGCAATCAAACGCATTGAATGCATGCAGCGCCTTGTTAATAAAAACAGAAGCATCAGCCCTTGCAGCAGCATTCAGTGACTTCACGATGGCTGGATACTCACACTCCAACTGCCATGGCCAAACTGAACCCTCTTGACACTGCCAACCCCACTATCAACGCTGTTGTCTGCATGTGTGCAGGGCCCTGCCATGGCAGCAGATGCATCAGCGCCTGTAGTAGCATGCGGTGACATGCTGATGGCCAGATATTCTCCTTGGCTCTCTCCCACCTTTGTCAGACCCCCACTGCCTTGGCCGCACTGAAACCTCTTGACACTGCCAACCCCGCTGCTAAACCCACTGTCAACCCACTGTCAACCACACTGCCCCCACTGTCAACCACACTGCCCCCACTGTCAACCACACTGCCCCCACTGTCTGCATGTGTGCAGCATCCTGCCATGGCAGCAGAGGCATCAGCCCTCGTGTGGGGACATGATGATGGCCGGATACTTTACTCTGCTCCCCCCCACCTCAACACACCCCTCCCTCCCACCTCCACACACCCCTCCCTCTCACTGTGCGTGTTCGGTCACGCCCTACCGAAACCACTGCGTGTGTGTACCCAGGACCCCGCCCTGGCAGCAGAAGCATCAACGCTTGTAGCAGCGTGCGGTGACTTGATGATGGCGGGATGCCCTGCTCTCTCCCACCCACCTCTATCACACCCGCCCCACTGCGTGTGTTCTATCTTGACTTGCCTGCCAACCCCTATGCATGCAGGACCCTGCCTTAGCAGCAGAGGCATCAGCGCTTGTAGCAGCGTGCGGTGACTTGATGATGGCGGGATGCCTTGCTCTCTCCCACCCACCTCTATCACACCCGCCCCACTGCGTGTGTTCTCTCTTGACTTGCCTGCCAAGCCCTATGCATGCAGGACCCTGCCTTAGCAGCAGAGGCATCAGCGCTTGTAGCAGCGTGCGGTGACTTGATGATGGCGGGATGCCCTGCTCTCTCCCACCCACCTCTATCACACCCGCCCCACTGCGTGTGTTCTCTCTTGACTTGCCTGCCAACCCCTATGCATGCAGGACCCTGCCTTAGCAGCAGAGGCATCAGCGCTTGTAGCAGCGTGCGGGGACTTGATGATGGCTGGATACTCTGCTCTCTCCCACCCACCTCTATCACACCCCTCCCACTGCGTGTGTTCTCTCTTGACTTGCCTGCCAACCCCTATGCATGCAGGACCCTGCCCTGGCAGCAGAGGCATCAGCGCTTGTAGCAGCGTGCGGGGACTTGATGATGGCTGGATACTCTACCCTATCCCAGCTTTATCAGACGGGTGGCGAGACGGAGGTGGAGGCTGCAATGGGTGAGAGCTGGGTGCATGGGATGGCATGGCATTTGAGAATTCTCAAAAGGGATGGCATGGCATGGCATCGTACGTGTGTGAGGGTGCAGGGCTTTGTATTTTTTTGGTTTAGCCTTTTTGCATATATCTATCAGACGGCCGGCGAGGCAGAAGTAGAGGCTTCTCTGGGAGCCATGCTATCCCGTAGAGTTAGGTCCATGGGATAGCATGGCATCGTACGTCTGACAAGTTCAACTATACTTTGACCTGTGAGATGAGCAGAACGTGGAGCTCGACTGATTGAAGAAGTGTTTTGAGACGTCTCAAAACACTTCTTCAATCACATAGCATGGCATCGTACGTGTGACAAGTTCAACTATACTTTGACCTGTGAGATGATTAGAACGTGGTGCTCGACTGATTGAAGAAGTGTTTTGAGACGTCTCAAAAGTTGACTGATGTAAAGGCTCACCATTCGCATGTTCTTTTCTTTGATTTGTCATCTGAACTCCATTGAGGCGAGCACGGGCAAGTACCAAGCGAATGGGCTGAGCTGACCTGACTTTTGAGTCGACTCAAGAAGCATGGTCTCTTTTCGTTTATTGCCATGTCAATTGGTGTGATATGATGGTGCCATGTCAATTGGTGCGATATGATGGTGCCATGTCAATTGGTGTGATGTGATGGTGCCATGTCAATTGGTGTGATGTGATGGTGCCATGTCAATTGTTGTGATGTGATGGTGCCATGTCAATTGGTGTGATGTGATGGTGCCATGTCAATTGGTGTGATGTGATGGTGCCATGTCAATTGGTGTGATATGATGGTGCCATGTCGATTGGTGTGATATGATGGTGCCATGTCACCATCTCGTCCCCACCAGGATCGCATCTGGACTCCATTGAGGCGAGCCTGGGCAAGCAAATAGGGATTGGGCTGAGTTGACTTCTGAGTCGACTAGAAAATCACAGTTATTTTCCTCGTTAATTGCTTGTGCCCTGTCAATCATCTCATGCCCATCCCATCAGGTTCGCATCTGGACTCCATTGAGGCGAGCCTGGGCAAGCACCAAGCAAATGGGCCATTTTTTCTAGGAAGCTTCTCATACGTAAGTCTCTAGAAGAAACTTTTGTAACATCTCGCTAGGGCTCTCGCTTCCTCAGTGTTAGATGTTATTGTAAGCTGTTATAATCTTATGGTAATGTGATCTTGAATATTCGTGTCGTGATTCAAAATCAAATAATCGTATCGCAATGTAAGCTCAAGTATTCATGCGTTATGTAAGCTTTGGTATTCATACCTTAGTGTCGTTTTGCAAGATCCAATGTGCCTCCTTCCCCACCCCCCACCAATGCTCCCCCAACTAATGACTAATGCCTCTCCCAACTAATGCCTCTCCCACTCCCTCCCACCAAATCCACTCTCTATCTGCCCGTCTCTATCCTCTCTCTTACCATTTTTGCCACACAGTCGACAACCAGTGCCGTGTTTCGTCCCCCCCCCCCCCGGCCCCCCCCCCCCCCCCCACCAATGCCCTTTTTTTACCAACAAGAAGATCCCTACCTTTTCTCATGCTCCCACCACTCCCCACCCCCCCTCCCTTTTTCATCTCAATCTCCATCTACCTATCTCCATCTACCTATCTCTCTCTCAGGTGGAAATCGCCTATCTGCCCTTCCTGGGGCGAGTTGAGTTGAAATTGCATATGACCACCCCTGCCGCACCAACATCACCCAGTGCCTTGGGTGCCTCCCCTTTGGACCTACCTAATTCACTCCTCTTCATCCTCGTATCGCCCTCAGGTGGACATCGCCTATCTGCCCTTCCTGGGGCGAGTTGAAATTGCATGTGACCACCCCTGCCGCACCAACATCACCCGCTGCCTTGGGTGCCTCCCTTTTGGCACTACCTAATTCACTCCTCTTCATCCTCGTATCGCCCTCAGGTGGACATCGCGTATCTGCCATTCCTGGAGCGATTCAAGATCGCCTTTGAGCATTTCTGCCACACTGACATCACCAAGGGCCGGCCGAACCTGCAGCGCTGGTTCGAGGTACGGTGGGAAGTGGTGCGCGGTGTGAGGTGGTGTGATTCTGTGTGTGGTGTGCGTGTGCAGCGGTGTCTGGTACGCAGCAGTAAGAAGGGTGAGTGCCTTCGACCATTTCTGCTACAGCAACATCACCAAGGGCGGCCTGAACCTGCAGCAATGATTCAAGGTACGGTGTGGAACGGGCTGAGTGATTAGTTTTTTTTTTTTTTTTTTTACTAATCATCTCTGTGTACACACACACATATGTGTGTATCTATGTATGTGTATTTGTTCCAGGGTCATCCAGTTTCTGTTTGCCGCATTGCTGCAGGCAGCAGCAACCATCCAGGCATACACAGACACATGCATGGAGCAAGACGTCATCACCACCAACCACCTCTCATCTATTTCCCTGCTCTCTTGCTCTACTCTTCTCTTTCTTCCCCTGCAGGCAGCAGCAACCATCCAGGCATACACAGACACATGCATGGAGCAATACGCCATCACCACCAACCACCTCTCATCTATTTCCCTGCTCTCTTGCTCTACTCTTCTCTTTCTTCCCCTGCAGGCAGCAGCAACCATCCAGGCATACTCAGACACATGCATGGAGTGGCACGCCCTCATCACCACATGGATGTCATATATCTTTCTGCTCTCTTGCCCTCCTCTTGCCCTCCTCTTGCCCTCCTCTTGCCCTCCTCTTGCCCTCCTCTTGCCCTCCTCTTGCCCTCCTCTTGTCCTCCTCTTGCCCTCCTCTTGCCCTCCTCTTGCCCTCCTCTTGCCCTCCTCTTGCCCTCCTCTTGCCCTCCTCTTGCCCTCCTCTTGCCCTCCTCTTGTCCTCCTCTTGCCCTCCTCTTGCCCTCCTCTTGCCCTCCTCTTGCCCTCCTCTTGCCCTCCTCTTGCCCTCCTCTTTCCTGCCCTCCCGTTCCTTCCCCTGCAGGCAGCAGCAACCATCCAGGCATACACAGACACATGCATGGAGCGAGATGTGACCATCAGCACCTACCAACAGATGCTGGTGCGTTGCCATCAACATGCAGGTGTGCATGGGTGTGCATGGGTGTGCATGGGTGTCCATGGGTGTCCATGGGTGTGCATGGGTGCGTGGAGCGAGACGCCATCATCACTAGCTACCAACAGATGCTGGTGCGTTGCCATGCTCATGCATGTATGGGTGTGCATGGGTGCATGCATAAACTACATGTTCCTTCATGACACCTCTCCCATATGACACGCGCATGCATGCACGCTTGCCCACATTGGCTTTCACTACCGTAAAATTTCTCAAACCCCAGTCTCTCAGGCATCTTTTTTTATGCTCGCCGTTTCTCACTGACATGCATTACAGGATAACAAGTACTTTGAGAGAGCAGGGGTGGTAAAGTCAACATCAGCTACCACGCCAGCTGCTCCCGCTGAAACATAGGTGTAGGCTTTCATGGTACCTGTTTATTGCTGCTATATAAGGGAGGAGTTGATCGGCCATGGCTGACGTTTCACCAAAGAAAAATCCATAGATTGGAAGTTTCAGTGGACCTACCCGTAACGCGCAGGACAAAGTGTACATAGTTCAAATATAACAGTCTAAACATCAGTAGAACATGGAAATTATCATTAGGGCGTGAAACTTACCGAATGGAGAAGAGTTTATCCACCCATCTTTCAATCTATCCACACATCGCCATGCCTACATGTTCAAGTAGGTCTAGGAAGGTCTACGGTTATTTCCTGCCTAGTCTATCCAATGCACCTCTAGAGAGGCCTACCGTATTTATCTCTCTACTGTCTGCTGAACCACCTCACCAGATTTACTTCCATGGCCAATTTCTTGTGCATCATATTGTGCCAACCCAAAAGTATTTTAGCAAATGTCACTTGTCATCAGGAAACTGTACACAAAAGCTTATGTACAACAAGCGACCGAGCAACCTCCACACAAAACCACCGACTGTACCACTAACGCACTTTCACACAGAACAGTTCTACTCCATCGTGAACTGAATCTTCACGTCGCGAACATTAGGCTCGCCTTCCTTCTGCGGCTCGGTGGGCTGCTTCTTAGGCACGGTCACAGTCAGCACGCCGTGCTCCGTGTTCGCCGTAACCTTATCCACCTCCGTGTTCTCCGGAAGGCGAAACCTGCGAAGAAACTTCCCACTGCTCCTTTCCATGCGGTGGTACCTCCCAGTATCCTCCTTTTTCTCGCGCGTGCGCTCGCCACGAATCGCGAGCACATTACCGTCTTCGATCTGAACCTTCACCTCCTCGCGTCGCAGCCCGGGCATGTCTGCGATGAACTTGAACGCGTCGTTTGTTTCGCGAACGTCCACCGCCGTGCGAGCGATGTCCTGCGAAAAAACATTCGTAACCAGATCAGCAAAAGGGCTCAAGGTCAGCTCTTGTTCACGGAATGAAATAACCCAAAATAACATAAAAGTCATGCAAAACCATTTCCATGTGAAACCACTGCAAAATCCACGGAAATAAGAACTGGAAAACCAACCACGGAAGAACAGGCTTACTATAGCTCACCTGCGTCTCACGGAGGAAGGAGGCGGTGGGAGCCTCGAAGAGCGAGCTGAACTCGTCGGGAAAGCGCATCCAACGCGGCATCATCTCCAGCGGGCCCGTAGGGGACGTGAGGGACGTCATGGGTGCGAAGGGGTCCATCATACCCATACCGGCCCACGGAGCGAGAGCCATGGCGGTAAATAGAAGTCAAGAACGGTCGTACGCACTGAAAGCTGTTGAGACTGGGAGCTATTTACTCGGGGAAGCGAGAGAGACTGACAACGCACGAGCTTGTTAGGTCAGAGAGCTTGAAGGAAGCGCTAAGAACGGTAGTAGTAAAAGTCTGGAAGTTCGGTGACGAACTATGACAAATGGAACTAATATATTTTTGTGAACCTGCATCAGTGCCACCAAATGCTCTCGAAATGTGACGTTCTCGAATCGTGTAGCAGCTTCGAACCATCCATGCTTAGGGCTGGCAGCGGCATCATGATCGGAGCCGACTTCTCGCGTCTTTTTGACGAAACGCCTTGAAAGGCTTCAGCAGACCATGCTCGCGACGCATCTAGAGACGTCTAGCATGTCCCATGGAACGCGCCTCGGAAAGCCTAGCATGGTGCGGAGCGAATCAAGCACCACGCGCCAATAGGAGGCGAGCGGCTGCACAGCAGAGCGCGTTGCATGGCGACAAGAGCAAGAAATCTAGAGGAGTCTAGCAGGTGCGAATAATTACCTGCCAGCATCAGCACAGGAAGCGCAGTGCATGGCGATGGTGGGGTGTGTTGTGTACGCGGTGTCAGCAAGATAGAGGAGGGAGAAAAGTAATCACACGTGATGTGACGAGTTGTCAAGGAGGACAAGAAGGTGCTGGATCTCTCGGGAGACAGAAACGCGTTATAACATCCCTCCTCTTGGACTACGTGCTCACAATAGAATGACCAGTTGTTTCAGGACCTAAGAACTTATTATGCTCCTAAGATGAACAGCGTTGTTCACATTCTGCATGAAACTATTGAATCATATTAAAAAAATTTATATATATAACTGGGATAAAATTGATTGTATGAAAATGCATTTGGTAATCAGAGGGTAGGACTGCAAGTTTCCACCGTATTAGAAAATTTTGTTGCAAATTACAATGATTTCTTGTCTTACCACTATAGACCTGGCGACAATGACGAAGTGTGTCCGTGACGAAACCACCACTCCCGATGTGAAGACGTGGCTCTGACGACGTCGTCGCGCCGAGTTGAGCCAGTTTCAAGGGTTTTCGTCTGCCAATCACGGAAGTGGCACGATTGAGAGTCGCACACGCAATTCACGATGCCTTGCCGTTGTCACTTGCCTGTCGCTCGGCACCTTGGGAATGAATATTCTTGATATCCACGCCCAACCGTTCTAAAACAAGATAGACCGTCCAGTAAAAATGCAAAAACCCGTCGAACCGAAGCACCCGAGATGTGCAGCTCACTTGAACCACGTCCTATTCTGAATTGCCCAAATACCTCCTTATCTTAGGAACAGCTCATTAGACCTGCGTAGTGGTGAAGCTTGATGCATCTAGGGTATCGTTTGTCGTACATTTGAACGTCGAACTAGGTACTTTACAACTGGGCTGGTTCATGCGAGATAGTTGCTTTCCTCTTAGGCGGCCACGCGGGGTCGCAGTAGGGATCAGTTGAGAGACGAGGAAACCCGAGCGATTCGTATTGATGGAGCGAGCGAGCCCGGTATACCGTTACAGTCACTGGATATAACATCGGTTCGGTATAACGCTCGTTTGCTACCGTCAGGAATGAGAAGACCGTATGTAAACCAGCAGCAGTAGCAACGCTCCCTTGAATATAAAATATTAAAGCTTTTAGGAGAACGGCGAGTTCTAGGATCCAACTTAAAAGGCCTGCTTAAGCCATATGCGTCAGCAGAATTACCTTAACCGTTAGGAGTTCAAGCGTGACTTGAAGCCCCGCGACCATTTACCAGTGAATTGGTGCGCGTACTAAGTAAGACACTAGAACTGGATAAGGCGACGAGCACTTTTGCGATAGCGGGCGAAGATAAGCGAAAGTCAAAGCGGAGATTTGGAATATCTCGTTACGTACTCTAAGCTTCGCGCAGGAGCGTCAAGAACGCGATCAGTGGTAGCGCAATGAGCGGCGTGATGTCGGATCTGGACCGTCAGATCGAGCAGCTGAGGCGATGTGAGCCGTTGAAGGAGTCGGAGGTGAAAGCGCTGTGCATGAAAGCCATGGAGGTGCTGGTGGAGGAGAGCAACGTGCAACGAGTCGACTCCCCTGTAACAGTAAGAGCTCGTTTTCGCAGAGCTTCGCAAATAACAGTAGCCAGGTGCATGAAAGCCATGGAGGTGCTGGTGGAGGAGGGCAACATGCAACAAGTCGACTCGCCTGTAACGGTACTATATTCCCTTCGCATGCTTTCGCGAGTGACTGTAACCAGGTGCATGAAAGCCATGGAGGTGCTGGTGGAGGAGAGCAACGAGGAACAAGTCGATTCACCTGTAACAGTAGCCCCCCTCCCCTCTTTTGCCTCCCTCCCCTCGCAGCTCTGTAACAGTAGCTCTGTAACAGTACCCCCTTCCCTCGCAGCTCTGTAACAGTAGCTCTGTAACAGTAACCCCTCCCCTCGCAGCTGTGTGGCAGTTTTAAGACATGATGGAGCTCTTCAAAGTGCGGCCTTGTGGCATCTCACTCAACCACCGCCAACTCCCCTCCCCAACCTCCTGGTATCAACTGTGAACCCCCCCCGCTGCTCTATGGCAACATCCACGGGCAGTTCTACGTCATGATGGAGCTCTTCAGAGTGCGGCCTTGTGGAATTCCACTCACCTCCCTCCAAATGGCATTTACCCTACCATACTCTCCCCGCAATAAAGATGCCCTCTATCCCTCACCTCTGTGGTGACATACACGGGCAGTTATACGACATGATGAGGCTCTTATGAAGTGCGTGCGGTCCTGTGGCATCTCACTCATCTTTTACCCTTTCGCCAACCTCCCAAACTCTACCTCCCGGCATCAACCACAAACCCCATCACAGCTCTGTGGCGACATTCACGGGCAGTTTTACGACATGATGGAGCTCTTCAAAGTGGGCGGCGACTGTCCACAAACGAATTACCTCTTTATGGGGGATTTTGTGGACCGGGGATTCTACTCCGTCGAGACCTTCCTTCTCCTTCTAGCGCTCAAGGTAAGCGTCATTTTCATACCAGGCTTGCTCTGGGGTACTCTGGGTAAAGGCCAGGCTTGCTTGGTAAGTGCCGTATTTGTGCTGATGTGTCCGGGTTGAACGTTTGATGTGCCCTTCGGCGCGCTTTCTGTGTCATGTTTTGTGTTCTATACCTGAATTCGGTGCTGGTCGTGTGCTGGCTGATTCCTGAGCAGGTGCGATATCCTGATAGAATCACACTCATTAGAGGGAACCACGAGAGTCGACAAATAACACAGGTGCGTGTCGCTCTCCTCCGCTCAAGGCTAGCTCTATTATGTTTCCTCTCTCGTCCTCGCCTTCTCGCCTCCTCCTCTCCTTGTCTCTTCGCCTCTCCTCTCCCCCTCTCCTCTCCTCCTATCCTCATCTTCTCCCCTCCTCTTTTCACATCCTCCTCTTCCCAATCGTCACCACTTCATCTCATCGCTTACATCTCAGCTTGCACAAAAAAATTCACCTCTTGCCGTAAAGAGTTGTGAAGGTGGTACTTTGGCCGTTTCAATGCTGATTTCCTCTCCATCCCCTCCGTCCCCTCCCGCCCCCGCTCCTTTGTTGCCACTCCCTCTCCCCCTCAGGTGTATGGCTTCTACGATGAGTGTTTGCGCAAGTATGGATCAGTGAACGTGTGGCGGTACTGCACCGACATCTTTGACTACCTCAGGTGGGGAGGGGAATGTTCAAGTGTGCGCAGCGCACCTGTACACGGTTACCCCTGTACGCTGATGCGGTTACCATGTGCGCGGTGGGCTTTCGCACACGCAACTGTCTTGTGCAAATACGGACCGATGGACGTGTGGTGGTACTGCACCGACATCTTTGACTACCTCAGGTGGGCCAAGCCGCCGTGTTGTGACTCAAACAGTCACCTGCCCTGCAGTATGGGTCAGTGAACCTGTGGTGATACTGCTCCGACTACTTTGACTGCCTCAGGTGAGGCAGTAACTATGTACCACTTAAGGCGGTGACTGTGTATGAGGTGGCCTTGTGTGCACCAATAGTCCTGTGCAAGTACAGATCAGTGAACGTGTGGACGTACTGCACCGACATCTTTTACTACCTCAGGTGGGAAAGAGGAGGGGATGTCTACGGGGCTTCACTCCAGCAGCCATTTGCAAGCATACAGAGGGGCAGTGAGCGTGTTGCGGCACTGCACTGACATCTTTGACAATCTCAGGTAAGCGGAGCCATTGTGTTGTGTTGTGTTGTGTTGTGTTCTGACCTTAACAGTCACCCGCAGTAGGGGTCAGTGACTGCACGGCTGGCAGTACTGCGCCGAAAGCTTGACTACCTCAGGTGAACCATGAATTAATCATGAAGCACGAAGCAGCATACCTGGCGTTGTTACCTGTGTCTCGTCGCGACCAGATCTTCGTGTTGACTACAAAGCCTCACGCACGCGGCATGACAAGCTCTTACGAGAGGCTCTCGTGTAAAAAAAAGACACGTTGGAGGCTCCAACGCGCCTTCCTCCTCGCGTCAATGCGGTCTCGCGTTTAACCGACCTTCTCCCTCCCTCTCCCCTCCACTTTCCTTTCCGCCCGCGCTTTCCCATCCCCCCTCCTGCCAGCCTGTTGGTGCTGGCCGACGATCAAATATTTTGCTTGCATGGAGGTTTCTCGCTATATCTCGTGCTAAAATCAGAAAGTTTTTCACACTCGTTTCTTCCCACTTCCCACCTGTCTCATCTGCCCCACCCACACATTTTCTTCTTCCCCTACCAGCCTGTCAGCGCTGGTGGACAATCAAATCTTCTGTGTGCATGGGGGTCTCTCGCCCTCCATCACCTCTCTAGACCAGGTAATTGCCCCCACGTACACAGGGTCTCTATCATGTTTATCTCCCTCACTTCTCGCCCTCCATCACCTCTCTACACCAGGACTTGCCTGATTTTACACGTTATGCACCCTTCAAACAGGATATAATCACTTTCACCCGTTCAACTCTCTTCACCCGCCCAGGGTGGCCGGCAGTCTCTTTTTTGTGCCTTTGCGCTGTGTCTTTTTTTTTTTTTTTTTTTTTTTTCTCCCTTTTTGTGCTTCTCCCAAGTTCTTGTCATCTCCCTTCCTCTCTCATGTGCATGCCTTGCTACAAGCTCGTTCGACGAAAACAGGTACAGTCAACGGCTGGGATGCCAGCTGATCCCATCGCCCCTCCTCTGCCTCTCCTGCTGTTCCATTCTCCCTTCTCCTTTCTCTCTCTGCTCACTCTCTTCAAATTCGAGTGATCGACTGCGAGAAAGGGGTGCCTCAAGATAGGTCCATGCAAGATCTGCTCTGGTCCGATCGGGAGGAGATTGAAGCCTATGGCTGGGGCCTGCGATGCCAACTGTTTTCAACTGTTGAAGCCTTCTTTCGTCTCCTTCCCCTCTCCACTCCACTTGCTTCTTGCCAGATCCGAGTGATTGACGGCAAACAAGAAGTACCCCATGATGGGGCCATGTGCGATCTACGCTGGTCCGATCCAGAGGAGATTGATCCAATGGCTGGGATGGCAACTGTTGATTCCTCTCTCCCTTCCCATTCGCTCCCTGCTTTCGCTCGGCAGATCCGAGTGATCGACAGAAAGCAAGAGGTGCCTCACGACGGGGCCATGTGCGATCTGCTCTGGTCCGATCCAGAGGAGATCGACGGCTGGGGTTTGAGCCCGCGCGGTGCGGGTTACCTGTTCGGTGGTGACGTGGTAACCAGCTTCAACCACAACAACAGCGTGGATGTGATAGCGAGGGCGCACCAGCTGGTGATGGAGGGGTACAAGTGGATGTTCAACCAGCAGCTCGTTACTGTGTGGTCCGCCCCCAACTACTGCTACCGGTGGGTGGGGGTGTGTGGGTGGGTGCTGTGTGGTGCTGTGCGGTGCTGTGGGGCATGCGTGCGTGCACCAGCTGGTGATGGAGGGGTACAAGTGGATGTTCAACCAGCAGCTCGTTACCGTCTGGTCCGCCCCCAACTACTGCTACCGGTGCGTGAGGTGTGGTGTGGTGTGCGGTGCAGTGAGGTGGTGTGCAGTGAAGTGCGGTGGAATGAGGTGCAGTGCGACTCTGTCTGGTGTAGTGCGGTGCAGTGGGACACCTGATTGCCGACGCGCACCAGCTGGTGATGGAGGGGCGTCTGGTCCGCCCCCAACTACTGCTACCGGTGCGTGGTGCATGTGGGTGGGTGCTGTGTGGTGCTGTGCGGTGCTGTGGGGCATGCGTGCGTGCACCAGCTGGTGATGGAGGGGTACAAGTGGATGTTCAACCAGCCAGCAGCTCGTCACTGTGTGGTCCGCCCCCAACGTCTGCTACCGGTGCGTGGGGTGTGCGGATGGGTGCTGTGTGGTGCTGTGCGGTGTGGTGGGGCATGCGTGCATGAGCTGGTGATGGAGGAATACTAGTGGGATGTTCAACCAACAACTTGCCACCGTCTGGTCCGCTCCGAACACCTGCTACCGGTGTGTGGGTGGTGGTGTGCGGTGATGTGCATTGCTGTGCTGTGTGGTGCTGTGAGGTGATGTGCGGTGCTGTGTGATGCTGTGCAGTGTTCTGAGGTGCTGTGAGGAGCAGCTCGGTGCTGTTCAGTGCATTGTGTTGTTGTGTGATGCAGTGTGGTGCTGTGCGATGTAAATTTGAGAATACTCATAGGCACTTACTCTCTCTTATCCCCCGCTCGCCCTCTTCTGTCCCCCCTGCAGGTGTGGCAACGTGGCAGCTATTCTGGAGCTGAATGAGAATCTGGAGAAGAAATTCCGTGTTTTTGAGGCAGCACCGCAGGTGAGCAGAGTAGAGGGGTGATTATCAGTGACTGTTTTTCACTTGAGTGAGAATTGGGAAAAGGCATTCCGTGTATTCAAGGCAGCACCGCATATGAGGGAGGGGTGATTCTCTTGTCTTAAGCAGGGTGTATGGAGAGCTCTTCCAGATGGCCTGTTCCTGATTGGATCAATCAATGTTATGCTGGAACAAATGCATGCACTCATTCACTCTCTCCTCCTATGCATACTGCTCGCCCTGCATGTTTTCCTGTCTTGAGCAGGATGCTAGAGGAGCTCCTTCCAGACGGCCTGCTCCTGATTACTTCCTCTGAAGATGCCTTCGTACCTACCATCTGCTACGGTAGCTACTGTAATGCTATGCTTTTCAGTTCTTTCCTGGGCGCAGGCGTCACAAATATTTGTGTATGCCTTTGTGTCTCGTCCATTCTCTTATGTGAGATGTAAACGGTAATTTTCTTTTTAAATGTAAAATAAATAGCATGGTCTGTGTGTCATCAAATGATAGGACCATTCAGTTAGTATCGCAAAGCCAATGTTATCTCCTTACCGTAGAATTCGCTTAGCAGGGATGTTTTTAGCAGGTCGCGTCATTTGGGTTCGGCCTAATCTTTCGGCCCGAACCATCCCCACTCGTCCCCGCACCAATCGCCACCTTTCCAAACCTCGCCTACACCGATGTCTTCGTGTAGCTAGGAAACCCCCTATATTGTCGAAATACTAGGCAGAAAGAAGAAACAGGCAAGAAGGGTTTTCACTAACAAGCATAGGGATACATATAGCAAACCCTAGAAGGGCTGTACTCGCTATAGAGTACCCCACTGCAGGCTAGACAACCATCACATTCTGACACACCCCCATAGTCAAAGTGGGGTACAATCAACACAACAAGCAGGCAGAGCAGTAGGTTCACAAATACAAGCAAAGCTAGAGGCTATCACAGAGGGCAAGTGAGGAGGAGGAGAAACTGTGGGAGCAAGAAGATGGGAGGCAACGACTGAAGCTGCAGACACACGCGCAACAGAAGCGCGCAGCACTGTCGCTACCAGGCGCAGAGCCCCGGACTACACGGCGACAGACACTCGGGCAACAGGAACGGCGCGCACAGTGGCTACCGGAGCACTCAACCTCCGGACTGTCAAACATACATGCTGCATATTGTCTAGGCTGTAGTGGGGTAGCCCATATGGGGTACAACCCAATTAGGGTTTACTACTTGTACTCCTGCATGCTGTTAGTTCATCCATTCCTGCTGCCAGATTCTAACATGGTTTCAGAGCACTAAGGTCCGTAGGACCGTTTTTTTTTTCGGGCCCACCTACCGCTGCGGTTACCGCGCTACCCCACGTACCTGCCTGCCTTGCCTTGCCTTGTGACGTGCTGCACTACGCGAGCCGTCCAGCAGCCCTAGCGCTGCCTCCTGCTGCCCTAGGCCAGCGCGCTGCCCCTAGAGGCCCGTAAGGCCCGCGCGCCGCCCCTACACGCCCTTCAGGCCTGCGCAGCCCGCACCGAGCCGCGCGCAGCCCGCTGCTGCCGCGCGCTGCCCGCACCGAGCCGCGCGCAGCCCGCACAGAGCCGCGCGCAGCCCCCTGCAGCCGCGCGCAGCCCGCACAGAGCCGCGCGCAGCCCGCTGCAGCCACGCGCAGCCCGCACCGAGCCGCGCGCAGCCCGCTGCAGCAGCACGCAGCCCTTACCGAGCCGCGCGCAGCCCGCACCGAGCCGCGCGCAGCCCGCTGCAGCCGCGCGCAGCCCGCACCGAGCCGCGCGCAGCCCGCACCGAGCCGCGCGCAGCCCGCTGCTGCCGCGCGCAGCCCGCGCCGAGCCCACGCAGCCCGCGTCGAGCCGCGCGCGGCTTGCTCCTGCCTCGCGAGGCCCGCGCGCGGCCCGCAGCAGCCCGCGCCGAGCCGCGCGCGGCCCGCTACTGCCTAGCGCGGCCGCGCGCGGCCTGCAGCAGCCCAGCGCGCTGTCAGCGCAGCCCGCGCCGAGCCGCGCGCGTCCCTCTGCCTCGGCCCCGACCTGCCGCTGATACGGCCCCGCCCTGCAGCTGCCACGGCCCCGACCTGCCGCTGAAGCGGCCCCGCCCTGCAGCTGCTTCGGCCCTACTCTGCACCGGGTGTTGCGGCCCCGACTCCGCCGCCGCCCGTTGAGCGCCGGCCCTGCTCGCCCGGCGAGCGCCTGGCCTTCCAGCCTTTGGTGAGCGCCTGCCTGCCTGCCTGCCGGCCTGCCTGTCTGCTTGCCTGCCTGCCGGCCTGCCTGCCTACCTGCCTGCCTGCCGGCCTGCCTGTCTGCCTGCCTGCCTGCCTGCCTGCCTGCCTGCCTGCCTGCCGGCCTGCCTGTCTGCTTGCCTGCCTGCCGGCCTGCCTGCCTGCCCGCCTGCCTGCCGGCCTGCCTGCCTGTCTGCCTGCCTGCCTGCCGGCCTGCCTGCCTGCCTGCCGGCCTGCCTGTCTGCCTGCCTGCCTGCCTGCCTGCCTGCCGGCCTGTCTGTCTGTCTGCCTGCCGGCCTGCCTGCCTGTCGGCCTGCCGCGCCTGCCCTGCCCGCGCTACTGCTGCTGCTACTGCTACTGGCCGGTGGCCAGATGCAGCTCCAGCGACGTTCACGTGAGTCTCTCACGCCCCAGCAGCTTAGTGAGTGGTATACTAGCTGGGGTTGTCGCGGTAGCAGTCGTAGCTGTCCCCCTGGAGCTGGTCAGTTGGGAGCGTCTGGCAGTGGCCAGCTGCAGCTGCAGCGGCGTCCTCGCGAGACACTTACGTCCCGGCAGCTCCACGAGTGGTACGCTCAGTTTAGCAGGTCTACGCGTACAGTTCGCTGCCAGTACGTCATTCGCACAGGTGCTCGGGTTGGTCAGCCTTGCGGGACGCTTGGTCACACACAGTCCCGCTGCTTCGCCCGTCTGAGCGACGACTGGCGTACAGTGTTTGGCGACGAGGCTGAGCTCCCCGACTGGCTGGAGCTGCTTGGACAGAGGGTAGATATCTTTGCTCCTGACTATGATGCTATTCTCACTGCCATGTATGCATTGCCTACTAGTGTTGACCGTGCCTGTTACCTGTGCGTCCCGCCTGACCCTGGTATCGCGCCTGCTGCTCCCGGTGCTGGTGAGGCTGCTGCCCTAGGTGCTCGTGCGTCTCCTCCTCTGGGTGCTGGTGAGGCTGCTGCTCTAGGTGCCGGTACGTCTCCTGCTCCAGGTGCTGGTGAGTCTGCTCTCTCTGGTTCTGCGCCTGCTGCGGCCTTGTACACCTTCACGCTTGACTCAGGTGCTTCCCGCTCCTTCTTTCGCGACTGTACCACACTCACGCCGCTTAGTCGGCCGGTTCCAGTCTCCCTGGCGGACCCCTCCGGGGGTCCAGTCCTTGCCCACTACTCCACGGTTCTGCCGTCTCCAGCCGCCCCGTCTGGCTTGCTGTCAGGTCTTTACCTCCCCTCGTTCTCTACGAACTTGGTGAGTGGAGCTGACCTCCAGGATAGGGGGGTGCACCAGTTCACTCCTGCGAGTCAGCGAGTGACTCACTGTACGTGTGCTCGGACCGGCCGACACCTGGCCACGTTTTCCCGTGCGCCTGGCTCGAGTCTGTACACCCTGACCACTGCGTCCCCTCAGGTAGCTGCGTCTGCGTCTGCGTCTGCGTCAGGTCAGCCGACGGCCCCCTGCGAGTGTCGCGCTTTGTCGCACCAGACCCTCCTGTGGCACCACCGCCTTGGTCACCCCTCGGTGCAGCGCCTTCGTGGCATGCACTCTCGCTTCCTGGTTTCTGGTCTGCCCAGGTCTTTGCCTGCCCTGCCTCCCTCGCTTGCGCCGCCCTGCATTCCTTGCGTCGAGGGGCGGCAGCGCGCCGCTCCTCACTCCTCCTCGTTCCCTCCCACAGAGGCTCCCCTGCAGACTCTCCACCTGGACGTGTGGGGCCCAGCCCGCGTCCGTGGACAGGGCCACGAGCAGTACTTCCTGCTGGTTGTTGACGACTACACGCGCTACACCACGGTCTTTCCCCTGCGCAGCAAGGGGGAGGTCCCTGCTGTTTTGATCCCTTGGATCCGCGCTGCCCGTCTCCAGCTCCGCGAGCGGTTCGGGACGGAGTTTCCCGTCCTGCGTCTGCACTCTGACAGAGGTGGTGAGTTCTCCTCAGACCTCTTGGCAGCCTTCTGTGCGGAGCACGGCATCACCCAGTCGTTCACGCTTCCGGCCTCTCCGCAGCAGAATGGGGTTGCTGAGCACCGCATTGGCTTAGTCATGGAGGTCGCTCGTACCTCCATGATCCATGCGGCTGCCCCCCATTTTCTGTGGCCGTTTGCGGTCCGGTACGCCGCGCATCAGCTTAACCTCTGGCCCCGTGTCTCCTTGCCGGAGACCTCGCCCACGCTGCTGTGGACGGGGAAGGTTGGCGATGCGTCGCGTTTCCGGGTCTGGGGTGCTTGTGCCTTTGTCCGCGATACCACCGCGGACAAGCTCTCCGCCCGTGCTGTTCCCTGTGTCTTCCTTGGCTTTGTCCCTGACGCGCCTGGTTGGCAGTTTTACCACCCCACCTCGCGCCGTGTCTTTGCGTCTCAGGACGTCACGTTCGATGAGTCGGTTCCCTTTTACCGTCTCTTCCCCTACCGCACTGCCCCTCTCCCTCCCCCGCCGCTCTTCCTCGCTCCAGGTGCTCCCCAGGTAGACCCCCTCCCCGCTCCCGGTCCTGCTCCTTCAGGTGTGTCTCAGGTAGACCCTCCTCCCTTCCCTGCGCCGGTCGAGGTCACTGGTGACTCAGGTCCTACTGGGGGTGGTCCTGCTCGGGGTGCTACTTCTGGGGGTGCTGAGCCTTGGGGTGCGGAGCTTGAGAGTGTGGAGCCTGGAGGTGCTGAGCCTGCGTGTGAGGGGTCTGGAGGTACTGGAGCTGGTGGTTCCGGGACTGCTGAGGGTGCGGGCGCTGGAGGTTCTGGAGCTGCTGGAGGTCCTGGTGCTGGTGGCGCTGGAGCTGGTGGTTCTGGGGCTGCTGAGGGTGCGAGCGCTGGAGGTTCTGGAGCTGCTGGAGGTCCTGGTGCTGGTGGCGCTGGAGCTGCTGAGGGTGCTGGCGCTGAGGGTTCAGAGTCTGCTGTTGCGCGGTCTCCTTGGAGTAGCCGCCTTCGTCCACGTGTGCCTCTCACCTCGCAGCAGCTGCACGACTGGTACGGTCGCCGTCAGCGTCGCGCTGCTGGAGCCCGGGGCTCTGCTGCTGGAGGTACTTCTGCTGACGTCCCTGGAGCTAGGAGTGGTGCTGGTACTTTGTCTACTGGAGGTGCTGGAGTCGCTGGTCCCGGAGGTGCTCGTACTGGAGGTACTGGAGCTGCTGGGGCTGGGGGTGCTGCGTCTGGAGGTGCTGCTGCTGGAGACACCGAGGCTGGAGACCCTGGGACTGGAGGTGCTGGTTCTGGAGACATTCAGGCTAGAGACCCTGGGACTGGAGGTGCTGGTTCTAGGGGTGCTGCTGCTGGAGGCACTGGGGTTGGAGACCCTGGGCCTGGAGGTGTCGGTTCTGCTGCTGGAGCTTCTGGAGCTGCTGGAGGTGCTGGAGCTGCTGGAGGTACTGGAGCTGCTGGAGCTGCCGGTCCTGGTGCAGCTGCGCCGCCACGACTGTTCTTCGCTCTGCCGTCTCCGTCGTCTCTGCCGCCGCCTGACTCTGTTCTTCGTCAGGTTCTTACTCTCCCGTCGTCTACTGGTCTTCCGTTACAGCCTGGCTCACCGCTGCCTGCTCCTTCTCCTTACACTGAGCAGACAGGTAGTCTTGCTGAGCGTCGTGAGCCTGCGTCGCGTCCAGTCTCGCCTGTTCGTCCTAGTCGTACCGGTCGTCGTGTTCCTCGTCCGCGTCAGCCGGCTGTCCCCGGCACACGCCTTGTAGCCCTGCGTCGGTCCCCTACTCCGGAGCGTACTCCTCTTCCGTCTCCCCCTGCGTCCTCTTTGCCTGACGTCGCGGACCCTGAGTCTGACCGGTTTCGTGCTGAGCACCCTACTGTCACGCGTCTGCTAGCCACTGTTGTCACTGACCCGTCGTTTGAGTCTGCTGCTGCGTCTGCCCTGGTCGCTGAGCTTGTTGACTTTGCTGCTGCCTGTCATCTAGACTACGCTGCTAGTCTTGTTGCTGAGTCTGAGTCTGTCTGTCCTCCGTCCGTCGGGGGTGAGTGTGCCCTTGGCACGGACGTCCTTGAGGACAGGCACGAGGACCTTGAGTCTCTTGCAGCCGCTGCGCCTCATCTCGTGGCCATGCTGCTTGCCCCTGAGGGAGAACCGGATGCACTTGACATCCCCACACCGCGCTCTTACGCTGAGGCGATCGCGGGTCCCTACTCCTCTCAGTGGCAGGCAGCCATGGACGCAGAGATGGCATCCTGGAAGTCCACAGGCACTTACGTCGATGAGGTTCCCCCTCCCGGGGCGAACATCGTCGATGGCATGTGGATTTTCAGGGTGAAGCGGCCGCCAGGTTCTCCGCCTGTCTTCAAGGCGCGTTACGTTGCTCGAGGCTTCAGTCAGCGAGAGGGAGTTGACTTCTTCCAGACCTTCTCCCCTACCCCAAAGATGACTACTCTTCGGGTGCTGCTGCACGTTGCCGCTCAGCGTGACTACGAGCTTCACTCCCTTGACTTCAGCACAGCTTTCCTACAGGGCAGCCTGCACGAGGAGATCTGGCTGCGCCGCCCACCTGGCTTCACTGGGACGTTCCCTCCTGGTACCCAGTGGAGCCTCCGCCGGCCAGTCTATGGTCTCCGCCAGGCACCCCGTGAGTGGCACGACACACTGAGGACTACCCTTGCGGCTCTTGGGTTTGCACCTTCGACTGCTGACCCTTCACTGTTTCTACGCACCGACACTTCGCTGCCGCCATTCTATATCCTCGTGTATGTCGACGACTTGGTCTTTGCTACTGCTGACACTGAGGCCCTCGCCCTGGTGAAGTCCGAGCTGCAGAAGAGACACACGTGCACAGACCTGGGTGAGCTGCGCAGCTACCTTGGCTTGCAGATCACCCGGGACCGAGCACGCCGCACCATCACACTGACTCAGTCACACATGGTGCAGCAGGTCCTTCAGTGCTTCGGCTTCACCTGGTCCTCAGCACAGGCCACTCCTCTGGCTATAGGTCACTCGCTCTCAGCTCTGCCTTCGGATGAGTCCGTAGAGCCGAGTGGTCCTTACCCAGAGCTAGTGGGCTGCCTCATGTACCTGATGACTTGCACTCGTCCTGACCTTGCGTACCCTCTTGGCCTTCTGGCTCGCTACGTGGCTCCTGGTCGGCACCGAAAGGTGCACTGGGATGCTGCGAAGAGGGTACTGCGCTACTTGTGCAGTACATCGGGCATGGGGCTCGTGCTTGGAGGACGGCGAGAGGTGGTCCTCACTGGGCACTCAGACGCTTCTTGGGTTGACGACCAGGCTACGCAGCGGTCGTCACAGGGTTACACTTTCAGCCTTGGCTCTGTTTCTTGGCGTTCTACTCGCTCGTCTTCTGTTCTCAGCTCCAGTTGTGAGGCTGAGATCTACGCCACCGCCATGGCTGCTCAGGAGTTACGCTGGCTCACCTACCTGCTGACCGACCTGGGAGAGCGGCCTCGTTCTCCTCCAGTGCTGTACGTCGACAACAAGGCTGCCATTGCCTTGTGTGAGGAGCACAGACTGGAGCACAGAACGAAGCACATCGCTCTGCGGTACTTTCTGGCTCGAGAGCTGCAGCAGCGTGGTCAGCTTCGTCTTGCATACGTGGCCACTAGGGCCAACACTGCTGATATATTCACCAAGGCACTTCCGTCTGGTGATCATCAGCGCTTTTGTACTTTGTTAGGCCTTGTGCCTACGTTTCCACACTTGCTGTAGTCTTTTGTGTGTACTGTGCTCTATATTTATACCTGCATGCTTGCTCTTGCTAGGTATTGATCACTGTACTGCTCTTGTTGCTTATATATATCTCTGCATGTGGACTGGCCTTGCGGCCCTTTGCTTGTGCTCAGAATGTGTGGTGACGTTGAGATCCACCCTGAGCTTGCTTTGCGTCTCTTGACTGGTCGTGTGACCTCTTGTTCTCCCCCACTTTGCCTATGGGGGTGTGTCAAACATACATGCTGCATATTGTCTAGGCTGTAGTGGGGTAGCCCATATGGGGTACAACCCAATTAGGGTTTACTACTTGTACTCCTGCATGCTGTTAGTTCATCCATTCCTACTGCCAGATTCTAACACGGACTACAGGAGTAACTGGCTCCGCACTAAGCTGCAGGAGCAACGGACCCACGGGCGACTGGCGCAGCAGGCTCGCTGGGCTACCGGAGTACTCAACCCCCGGGCTACTGGCGCTGCAGACGTCACACCGGCTACCTCCTGTCAACCTCCCCCAACTGTCCCACACCCCTATCACACACCCCCTGTTGAACCACTAGCAACGCTCACACGCCACCCCCCTCCTGACGGCTCCAACACATCCACCCCCCTGAGCGGCAGCTGCAGCAGTGGGAGACGGAGGAGGAGGAGGAGCAAGGGATGGCGCACTCACCCGTCACCCCCATACCCGCCACCCCCACACCCGCCACCCCCAAACCCTAACACAGGCAGCAGCGGGGGGGGGCGGTGCGCGGGCAGCAGCCAGGGGCAGAGAGGGGCCGCGCGCGGCTCCCCAGGGCGCCTCGACGGGGCAGCGGGGGGCCGCGCGCGGCTCCCCAGGGCGCCGCGACGGGGCAGCGGGGGGCCGCGCGCGGTTCCCGAGGGCGTCGCGACGAAGCAGCGGGGTCGCGCGGGGCTCCTCAGGGCGTCGCGACGGGGTAGCGGGGTCGCGCACGGCTCCCCAGGGCGTCGCGGCGGGGTAGCGGGGGCCGCGCACGGCTCCCTAGAGCGTCGCGGCGAGGCAGCGGGGGGCAGCGCGCGGCTCCGCGAGGCGACGCGACGGGCGACGGGGGGGGGGGGGGGGGGGGCTTCGGCGGGGGGAGAAAACCGCCGCGCGCCTCGGGGCGCACGGCGGGAAGAAAAATCCGTCGCGCACCACGGGGCGCGCGACACACAGAGTAGCAGCGGAAGCTAACGGGTGGGACCACCCACAGGATCGACCCAGGAGGGTCGACCTGCTCTGATAGCATGTCGAAATACTAGGCAGAAAGAAGAAACAGGCAAGAAGGGTTTTCACTAACAAGCATAGGGATACATATAGCAAACCCTAGATTGGGCTGTACTCGCTATAGAGTACCCCACTGCAGGCTAGACAACCATCACATTCTGACATATATTTGCCGTCACTCTCGTTGTATGGACGGTCTTCCGTGATCACAGTCTCATTATAACGTATTCCGCACTCTCTGTTGGTTCAACTCTTGTGGAAGGCCTGCCGGAGGTGCAGCCTAAAAAGTTTCTGTGCGTTCTTTCTGTTCCAATAAGGTTTCACGAAAATAAATGGCACGGCTGCACAGCTTCATCGCGAAAATGGGAAGTTGCGATTTTTGGCCTCCGAAGGTTTTCCTGCGTACACCTTGCGTACAAGTTGCGTACAGTGTCCAAAAAACAACGCACGAAAAACGCAACATTCCGTACACGAGTGGCGAATGCGGAATCATGCGGAAAAATGTCACCGCAAATTTGCTTTTCCGTCAACATTTTCGCGTAACTCGGTTTCGAGCGATCGATAAAGTTTAAAAGCGGTTTGGCAGGGTAACATCGACAATGACCAGGGTAACATCAAAATGTGTGAAAAAGAAGGACCTCACAAAATCCAGCGCGGTTGCAAAAGTGGATACCCCGAATTCGTTTATTCCCAACTCCCAACCCAACCGTCCAACCAAACCCACAAACGTAAGCTGGTTTCTTCAGAGGTGTGACGTGTGAGCCAACAAATCAATTTGAACCAATCATGGTTGTGCTGTGAAGAGTCAATCCATCCGCACCATCCATTATCTACACGTCAGCACACCCAACCAAACCCAGCCAACAACGTCCACCCATGATTCACTGCAGGAACTTTCTCCCATGATTCCCCCCCACTCACGTACTAGAACCTACGACCTACCTCACAAGTCCCCCTCGTTCAATTTTTGTTCAACGTCAACCAGAAGTGCGTACCTGGTTCCTTCTACTAGCAACTACGTCCTGATGTTGACCTTAGTATGATGCTACTTATTTACCGGCGATGTCTCCAACTCCTTGCACGTCAGAGTTAACG
The DNA here is from genome assembly GCA_947470075.1 of Closterium sp. Yama58-4. NCBI lineage: Eukaryota > Viridiplantae > Streptophyta > Zygnematophyceae > Desmidiales > Closteriaceae > Closterium > Closterium sp. Yama58-4. Next base: position 1,245,347 of record CANIUD010000111.1, on the reverse strand, counting down.
TCAATGCCTTATTCTGGACTTTCTACCTTCCATTTACCCTGTTATTCCCTTTTCCAGGTCGACGACTTTCAACACTTTCGCGGATGACATGCACGCAAATATTGAAGCGTAGGCGCATTCCAACAACTACTCCTTTGACAGTTGGAAAGGTATACGAATATCGGTGATGTATACATTTTCAAGGTTTCGCCATATGTCATATGTTTGCAGTCCCAAGTCATGTTACCTTAGTTCTTACGTTTGCATCTACTTCTTTTATTCGGTTAGAGACTACCATTTCGTAGTTAGAGCGCAGCAACCGACTATGCACGGGCTAATTACGATCCATTTGGTGTTCGCAAACTGGTTATCACTAACTCTACTGGAGTAAGCTGACGTGCTTAACAACAACCTTGTGTGTGCAGGTTTCACATATGTGGACGTCGCCACTGACCTTTTTTTCTTGCAGGAGTATAAATGTATCCAATCGCACATGCGTATTTTGCAGGGCGTACTTGTTACTATCGTCAACCAGTACCTCAGTGTGTATATTTTCCAACATTGAAGCATACTCCATTATTACTAACCCCAATGGCGAGTGTTGAAAATGCTATGTTGTTTTGCTGTTACCTGTTTCCATGTCTGGTTTTCCAATTTACATTTACCTAACTTGTAGAGGTTTTCTTCTTAGGTGTAGAAACCTAGCACTGCAGGATAAGTTAGGACTAGGTGCCTAAATGAAAATACGTGGACAATGTATGTCCGCGTTGTGAATACTAATAATGCTGCAACGAGAAACCAAATCATTACAGGTTAACTGCTAATGTCTGGTCAATCAAATGCGTTGCAGGAATTTTTCTAGAAAATGCCAGCCAATCGTAATTCGTTTGTCAGAATGAAGAATGGATGATGCATTGATGTTGGTTGGGGTACATATAGCTAACCCTAAGTTTTGTACCCCCTAAGACAAACCTCACTATAGGCTACAACATTTGACACACCCCCATAGCCTAAGTGAGGGGTGTCTAGCAGAACCAAACGAGTACGGTCACAAGACCAGTCCAAGAAACGAAGCTCAGGGTGGATCACAACGTCACCACACAGTCTGAGCACAAACAACAGTGGCCACAAGGCCAGTCCAAGAAGTAACAGAGATATATAGAAAGCAAAGTAAACAGTACACTCAAGTCTAAGCAACACGAGAACCAGTGTCAACAAGGCCTAACTGCACACAGCACCTCTGGTGGTCACAAGGCGGAAGCGCCTTGGTGAAGATGTCTGCAGTGTTGGCCTCGGACTCCACAAACTCAAAGCGAGCCTGTCCACGCCTCTGCAACTCTCGCAGAAGAAAGTACCTGACGTGAATGTGCTTCACTCTGCTCTCCAGTCGTGGCTCTCGACAAAGGAGAATAGACGCCTTGTTGTCAGTGAACAAGGTCGGTGCAGAGCTCGGCCGCTCACCAAGGTCGGTGAGCAAGAAGGTCAACCAACGCAGCTCCTGTGCCGCCATGGCACCAGCGTAGATCTCAGCCTCAGCTGTAGAGGTCGAGACCGAAGAGGAGCGCGTGGACCGCCAGGAAACAGCTCCAGAACCCAGGCTGAAACAGTACCCCTGAGTAGACCTGTGAGTCTCAGCGTCGTCAGCGTAAGAGGAGTCACAGTGACCAGTAAGTACGACAGACTGCTGCCCTCCAAGAACTAGCCCCACGCCTGATGTCGTCGCTAGGTACTTCGCCACCCTCACAGCTGCTGTCCAGTGAACAGGACGGTGTCTCCCTGGCGCAACAAAGCGCGCAAGAACGCTGAGAGGGAAGGCGAGGTCCGGGCGAGTACAAGTCATCAGGTACATGAGGCAACCCACAAGCTCTGCGTAGGGACCACTAGGCTCGAACGGCTCGTCAGGAAAGGGTCCAGTGAGTCTGTGGTCAACAGCAAGAGGTGTGCGCTGTACTGTGGAGTGCTGAAGCCCGAACCGCTGAAGGACCTGCTGCACCATGTGTGACTGTGAAAGTGTAATGGTGCGAGCAGCTCTGTCCCTGGTGATCTGCAGGCCAAGGTAGTGGCGCAGCTCACCAAGATCAGTGCAGGTGTGTCTCTTCTGCAGTTCGGACTTCACGTGTGCCAAAGCAACCCTGTCAGGGGTGGCGAAAACAAGGTCGTCAACGTAGACCAGAACAAAGAAAGGTGTGGGGCCACGACGAACGAACAGCGACGGGTCAGCAGAAGACGGCTGGAACCCAAGGTCAGACAGGGTAGAACGAAGGGTGTCGTGCCACTCACGAGGAGCCTGACGAAGACCGTAAACCGGTCGCCTCAGCCTCCACTGGGTCCCAGGAGGGAAAGAGCCAGTGAAGGCAGAGGGACGACGCAACCAGACCTCCTCGTGAAGACTGCCCTGAAGGAAAGCAGTAGAGAAGTCGAGAGAGTGTAACTCGTAGTCTCTCTGTGCTGCTACGTGTAGTAACACCCGAAGAGTGGTCATCTTCGGGGTGGGCGCGAAGGTCTGAAAGAAGTCAACTCCCTCGCGCTGACTGAAACCTCTAGCCACGTAGCGCGCCTTGAAGACCGGAGGAGATCCCGGTGGCCGCTTCACCCTGTAGATCCACATGCCGTCGACTACGTTCGCCCCCGGAGGGGGAACCTCATCGACGTAGGTGCCTGTGGATCTGTAGGAGGCCATCTCTGCGTCCATGGCAGCTCTCTACTGAGAGGCCCAAGGCCCTGACACTGCCTCAGCGTAAGTGCGAGGAGTCGGAATGTCAAGGGCGTCGGGGTCACCCTCAGGGGCGAGGAGCATGGCACAGAGATGAGGGGAAGCGGCTGCCAGGAACTCTAGCTCAAACTGCCTGTCCTCTAGGGCGTCACAGCCAAGGGCAGACACACCCCCGACGGCCAGAGGACTGGAAGGAGGAGCAGCCACAAGAGCGGTGGCGAAGTCAAGGCGGCGGGTAGAGGCAAACTCAGTGACTGCGGCAGTAAGAGCGGACACAGAGGACACAGAGGCACGAGGGTGGGTAACAAGAGAGGCGAGAACACGAGAGAGAACAGGACGGTACGTGCGGTAGTAGTCAGTGACAGGAGAAGGAAGCGACACAGTGAGGGCCGACTCAGGAGGAGACGGAAGCACAGACGGAGACGGACGAGGTGGACGAGAACAAAGGAAGGCTGTACGAAGGTCAGTGAAGGGAACAGGAGACGAGGGACGAGCACGAGGGGAGCGACGAGAGGCCCAAGTCTGAGAAGGAGGAGGAGACAACGAAGACTGAGAACGAGGGAAAACAGCGGGAGAGGGGTCAGGAGGAGGAAGCGGAGGACCAGAGACGGGAGGAGAGGGGGAGGAGGAAGGAGAGGGAGACGGGAGACCAAGGGTCCGAAGACCCGAGACAGGAGGAGGAGACGGCAGCTGCTGCTGCGGCTGCTGCTGCTCCAGCGGCTGCTGCCCCTGCTGCTGATCCTGCTGCTGCTCCTGCTGCTGTCGCTCCTGCTCCTCGAGCCGCTGCAACTCTCTCTCCTCTCTCTCCAACTCCAGCTGCTCCTCACGAGCACGGCGAACACGAGCCTGGAACCTGGTCGGGTAGGGGTGGGGGGAAGGAGTAGTGTCCGGGGCAGCGGCAGCCCCAGAGTCGACCTCCGAAGCACCAAGCACACCACCCCCAGAGGCAGCACCAACACCAGCTCCAGACCCAGGCTCTCCAGAAACCGAAGGGACACCCTCACCCCCAGACGCAGCACCCCCAGACTCCGCACCAGCACCCCCAGACTCCGCACGACCAGTACCAGCCCCCGGAAGACAAGAGTCCTCTGCAACCCGCGGCTCAGCTCCAACTCCAGCACCCCCAGAACCAGAGACCTGTACAGGGACAGTCGCAGGACCAACCTCCCGAGAGGGAGCACCTGCAGGAGGCGGCGAGGAAGACTGTGGGGAGGGAGGCTGTACAGGGGGGGCTACCGAAGGGGGAGGGCTAGCCTGAGACACACCAGACGGGGCTGGACCGGGGGGGGGGAGGCTGTACCGGGGGAGCAGGCGGGGGAGCGGCGGTCAGGAAGAGAGGGGGGGGAGGGACCGGGAGACCTCGACTGGGGTACCTGACGTAGTAGGGGGTGGACTCCTCGAAACGGACGTCACGGGAGTCAAAGAACCGGTGAGAGGGAGGGTGGTAAAAGGTGAAGTCAGAGGAGTCCTCAGGGAAACCAAGGAAGACACAAGGAACGGCGCGAGGCGAGAGCTTGTCCGCGGAGGTGTCGCGGACAAGAGCCAAGCACCCCCAGACACGAAACCTCGACGCGACACCAGGGGACCCTGTCCAAAGACTGGTCGGTGAAGCCTCCGGCCGAGAGACGCGTGGCCAGAGGTTCAGCTGGTGCGCGGCGTACCTGACCGCGTATGGCCACAGGAAATGGGGGGCACGGGCGTGAGTCAAGGAGGTGCGGGCAATCTCCATGACCAGGCCTATGCGACGCTCAGCAAATCCATTCTGCTGTGGGGACTCCGGAAGCGTCCAGGACTGACGAATGCCCTGTTCGCGACAGAATCCAGCGAGAATGCCGGAGCGAAACTCACCCCCGCGGTCGGAGTGGAGACAGCTGACACGACGACCACGAGTGTCCTGGGTGGTAAGCAACCACCTGATCAGCGTAGAAGTCACCTCAGACTTCCTCGCCAGGGGGAACACTGTGGTGTAGCGGGAGTAGTCGTCAACGACCACCAAAAAGAAACGCTCACGCTCAGGGCCAGGGCGAGGAGAGGGGCCCCAGACGTCCAAGTGCAGCGTCTCAAAAGGCTCGGTGGCCGGACGAAGGGAGGAGGAGTGAGGGGTGGCGCGCAGCCTACCCTCGACGCAAGGACCGCACGGTGGTGCAAGGGACGGCGGCAGCGACGGCAAGACACGCGGGAGACCTAAGACAAGACGCTGACGAGACATAGCGCGAAGACGAGGAGGAGAAGGGTGCCCCAGCCGGTGGTGCCACAAAACGGTGGGGTGGGCAAGCGACCGACACGAGCACGACGCAGCGACCGGACTAGACGGAGGAACCTGACAAGACACAGCTACCTGGGGGGACGGAGCAACCTGGTGAGACGCGAGGACTCGAACGGGGGGCAAAACAGGGGCCGGGGGCAGGAGGGGCGGCTGTGGCTGCGGCTGCGGCTGCTGCTGCTGCTGCTGCTGCTGCTGCGGCTGCTGCTGCTGCTGCAGTCGCTGCTGAGCGCGCGGGCCAGTGTGAAGAGTGTAGAGACCGGAGCCCGGCTCAGCAGCAAAAGTGGCGAGGGGCTGGTAAGAGTCCCCGTCAACACACACCGCAGTCTCTCCAGAAGGCTCAAACCACACACCCACGTGCTGACTCACGAGGGGTCGCACGCCCACCAAGTTCCGGGAGAACGAGGGGACGTGAAACCCAGTGAGAGACCCAGAAGGAGCAGCCGGACACGGCAAGGTGGTAGTGTGACGCGCGGTGACTGGTCCCGAAGTGGGATCAGCCAGCGCCACAGAAACAGGCGCAGGAAGAGGCGTAAGTGTCGTGCTGTCACGAAAGAAGCAGTGAGAGGCTCCAGAGTCCAGCGTGAACGACAGCGAACCGTCCTCTGAGGTAGCCGCTGGACTAGAGTCTACACAAGAACCTACACTAGCAACAGGCAACTGAGCAAGGCTAGCACCTAAGCTAACAACACCAGAGTAAACAGAGTCAGAAACACTAGAGTCAACAACAGCATACATAGCATGGGGATTACCAATCAGATCAACTAACTGCTCAGCAGACATGCCCCACAGAGCGGAGCCGTAACGCTGAACAAGAGGCAGCCAGTCAGGGGCAGGAGCACCAACCCCGTAGACCAAACGAACCGTGTCAGTGAGCTGAGCAAAGCACTGACCAGGGGGGTGAAACCGGCCACAAGGGTGGCCACGACGAGTGCCTGTCAGAACCTGGTAGGTGCAGGGAGTGTAAGCAGCACCGCGCTGGGTCTGACGCAGCCCCGACCCTGGAGCCAGCTGCTGCCGCTGCTGCTGCTGAGGCTGCTGGGAGGAGAGGGGCTGCTGGTGCTGCAGAAGCTGCTGCTGACGCTGAGCCTGGTACCACGCCGCTGCTCCACCAACCGGGGCAGGAAGTACAGGAGGCGACTGACGAACTCGGGCGTCGCCACCACCAGCAGGCGCAGTGGAGTCACCAGTCACTGCACGAGGCGCCTCTCCAGGCCCTGAACCTCCACCGCCGCCAGGCGCAACGCCACCTCCACTACCTCCGCCTCCACCTCCACTACCACCACCAGAACCGCCTTTCTTGCCACTCCTACCGCGGGACCGCGACGCAGTCGTAACAGCAGCTGCAGTCGCGTCAGTAGCGGCAGTGGCAAGTGAGGCAGTAAAGGTGGGTAACTGCGGGACTGTGCACCCGTGGAAGAGTGGGGGGGGCACAGCACCAGAGGCAGCGGCTACCGAGCGAAGGTTGCTCTCGACGTCCTTGAGTGCAGACTCAAGGACCTCGACGGTGAGCTCACTAGGGTGCTTCAGCAGAAGCGCGTCGCGAACGGAGGCAAGGCGGTCAGGGAGGCTAGTGGCGATGAAATAGATAGTAATCGCCATAGGGGGAGGAAGCAGTGCAAGCTGTGCCTCAGTGCAAGCAGCGCGGTAACTAGCGTCGAGCGAGCGGAGGTGAGCGATCAAGTCAGCAGAGCGCTCAAAAGACGCTAGGTCAGGAAACAGGAACGGGAGGAACAGGCGGCCAAGAGAGACAGCAGCGGGAGTAGAGTAGCGGGCCTTAATCGCAGTGAGGTACTCAGCAGCGGTGCGAACCTGAGTGAAGTGAACCTCCTCAGACTCAGGGAGGAGGCTGCTGAGCGCGATGCAGGCCGCAGCGTCACGTGACGTCCAAGCCGTCTGGTCAGCTCGCTGAGTGGCAAAGCGGGCTCTAGCGGCGTCGTCAGGGGCAGGTCCTAAAGGCGTAGGGTCGGGGGGCGCAGGTAGGGCACCAGTAGCGTGCGCCCAGAGGGTCTCGCCTGCCTGGACCTGACTCTCTAACAGACGGCGAGCACGAAGAAGCCAGACGGAAAAATCAAGAGGTCTACCGTCAGCGTCGAAACGAAGGACACGCTGAGTCGCCATAGTGAAAACGAACGCGAACGGAGAGGGAGGGGACAGCAGTAGGTGAGAGGCAAATTAGGGTTCGGCGGTACTCTGGGACAGGGGAGGAGCGGACGCCACAGCGGGCGTGACAGCGGGAGGTAACAGGGGACTAAGCAGCGGGGAACGGGAACGGGCGCAGCGGCGGGCGATGGCAGCGCGCTCGGCAGCAGGGGCCAGCAGCGCGCGCAGCGGGCGACGGCAGGGGGCGCAGCGGCGACGCGCGCAGCGGCGGGCGACGACGGCGGGGCCGCGGCGAGGCGCGCAGGGGGCGGGCGACGGCGGCAGGCGCGGCGGCGACGAGCGCGGTCGCGAGCGACAGTGGCGGGCGCTGCGGGACGGGCGACGCGACGGGGGGAGAGGGCGGGAGCGACGAGACAGGGGGAGGGCGACGCGACGGGGGGAAAGGGGCGGGTGCGACGGGACAGGGGGAGGGCGACGCGACGGGGGGAAGGGGCGGGCGCGACGGGACAGGGGGAAGGCGACGCGACGGGGGAAGGAGCGGACGCGACGCGACGGGGGGAGCGCGACGCGACAGGGGGAAAGGGACGGGCGCGTCTCGAGGGGGGGGAAGGCGACGCGACGGGGGGGCGGTAACAGCTGGAACGATACGAACGAGAGCGTGGGTCGTTGCTAGGCTCGGTAACAGCTGGAACGATACGAACGAGAGCGTGGCTCGGCGCTAGGCTCGGTAACAACGAGAAGGAGACGAACGAGAGCTAGGATCAGGCTCGGGTGGTACGAACGGAGAACGGCGGAACGGGATCCCACAGGATCCTAACCTAACTGATACCATGTCAGAATGAAGAATGGATGATGCATTGATGTTGGTTGGGGTACATATAGCTAACCCTAAGTTTTGTACCCCCTAAGACAAACCTCACTATAGGCTACAACATTTGACACTGTACACCAAATCGCAGGCTACGATTGGTCCACATCGCAGTATCTCGTGCGTCTAGCAGATTATAATCCGACGGTTGTCGTTAGAGTACGATAATTGACACGTCAACGTTTTTGAGTTTCATCTAGAGTACGGCGTACGCCACGTGGCGTCGTCATGACACTTTCGCACAGGTTGCTCAAAGTTGACGAAAATGTTGCTTTACTGTATACTTGGTCAGTTGCCCCAATGTGTACAGTTAGAGACGGAAGAGTGACTGGGAGGTTGCTTTGTAAGTGACTGTCGCCATGCAGTTCTAAAACCTTGACTTGAAAGTGCCGGGCAAAAAATATCGGGAAAGTTGCGGGAGAGTGTATTTTGAGTTGCTTTTCGCACTTCCCCTTTTCGCGATGTTGCACAAAAGAAAGGAATGGATGCCGTCGAATCGAACGCAGATGAGCATGCAGTCGTTGAATGCAGTCAGCCGCGTGATGCCGCGTGACGCATAGATCATTGTCGTTTGGCGGCTAGAGCGAGCAACGTCGCATGACAGTTCGAGCAATATCGTCGCCTCACATCTCGAAACCGGAAATCACGCTGGTCCGTCCCGTCTAGCTTAATGATAAAATTAGAGTCTAGTTCCTATGTATCCGTGTCGCATCCTCTTTGCCTGGAGTTTGAAGAAGTATCGAAACGCATAACGCACCTTTCTGGTATCGTTTCGCAGTCGCATTGCCTCTGTACCGAGGACTCTGTAGTAGAAACCAATCACGCGGCATCTCTCTCACACCAGGAGAGGAAGGATACCGTTAGAGACTGACCCATTACCGTTATGGAGGCTCGATGTCGCATCTATCGTAAAATGGAGCTGACGTTTCGGCTTTCGACCCCGTCCGTATTGTTAGTAGTAGCGCTGCTAGCGCTTTCGGCACCGCATTGGCGCGTTGGTGCCTCTGCAGGAGCGGCAGTCACAGCAGCAGCAACAGGTTTCGGATTAGGAGCAGCAGCAGCAGGATTGACTGGGTCAGCAGGGTCAACAGAGTCAACAGGGCCAACACCACCAGGGACAGAGTCAACAGGGTGAACAACTGGGACAGGGTCAACCGAGACAAGGTCAACAACAGGGACAGGGTCAAGCGGGTCAACAGAGTCAATGACTGGGTCAGGGTCTACAATGTCAAGAAAGATTGGAGGAATGGCATCGGGTGGAGTTGGTGGTACAGTGCCAGCATCAGCATCAGCATCAGCATCAGAATCAGCAGCACCATCATTGCCATCATCACCTGCTGTATCACCACCATCAGCACCATCAGCAGCACCATCGGCACCATCAGCACTATCATCACCAGAATTATCACCACCATCGCTAGAAGCACCACTCTCGCCAGCGTCATCAGCATCCTCTGCATTATCAGCACCATCAGCACCATCAGCACCATCAGCACCATCATCAATATCAGCATCAACATTAACAACATCGTCACCATCACCACCACCAGCACCATCACCATCATCACCACTATCACCATCATCACCACCATCAGCACCATCAGCACCATCAGCACCATCAGCACCATCAGCACCATTAGCACCAGTAACACCATCACCATCATCAGCACCATCACCAGTTGCTGCGTCTGTTGCCGAGCCTCAGCTTCCAGCCGCTGAACCGTCTGCCGAGCCTTCCCTCCCTGCTCCCAAGCATGTTGCCAAACCCCCTGCCAAGCCTGTTGCCGAACCTTCTGTTCCACCGACTCCCGAGCCTGTTGCTGAGCCATCCCTGCTCGCACCATTATCTTCACCTGCCGAACCATCCCTTCCTGCCCTAGCAACTGCTTCTGAACCATCTGCCGCACCACCCTCCGAACCACCGGAACCTCCTTACGAGCCTCCGTCCGAAGCACCATCGTCTGGTTCGAAAGAAGGCGAGGAGCCGCTGCCAGCTATCCCCGAGCCTAGCTCCCTGGTGTGCCAGCTGTCGGACTATACGAGAGTATCCGGCCCCTGTCAAGGTGAGTTGAGGCTCAATCAAGAGGAGCGTTTTGTTGTGTATTTGTGCAAAGTTAAGTGAAGCCTCGAGTCGAGATCATTTTGCTTCTGAGCCAAGCTCGCTGGCAGGGGCCGGATAGACACATTCGCAACTGTCGGACTATGCCAGAGTGTCTATCCGGCCCCTGCCAATGTGAGTTAAGGTGTAAGAAGAGCGTTCTGTTGTATCCTAGGTGAGTGAAGCCTCGAGACGATATAATTTTGTTCCCGAGCCTAGCTCGCTGGTGTGGAAACTGTTAGACTATGCCAAAGTAACTACCCGGTGTTGAAACCGGCCCCTGCCAAGGTGAGTAAAGGTTCAAGAAAAGCATTCTGTGTGTCCATGTCAAGGCGAGAGAGGGTTCCTCAGTTAGGTGTTCCGTGCGTCCCTGCTAATCTGAGGTTCGTCCCCGCCAGTGTGAGGTCCCCGCCAGTGTGAGGTCCCCGCCAGTGAAGGGGCCACGCCACCTCTGCTCCCACCACCTCTGCTCCCACCACCTCCGCTCCCACCACCTCTGCAGGTGGCAATCGGCACATTTTCTTCAACGAGACCCGAAATGGCAATCGGTGCAGGTGGCAAATGCACCGACTGGACCTCTTCCATTTGGACCACTGATATTCCTCCCACCCAGCTGCTTCTTCCTCGTTGCCACTTTCCTCTCCCATACTGTGTGTCTCTTTCCCCGTCCCACCACCTATGCAGGTGGCACGCGCCGCATTTTCTTCAACAAGGCCCGCAACTGCACCGACCCATTTCAGCTGAACCTCTCGCCTCGACCCGAACCCTGCGGTGAGTTGCTCTGGCACATGGGGGACGAATTGATTGCAGCTGAGCTGCTCTGGCACGCACGCACATGGGATGAGTTGCACTTGAGCCGCCTCCAAAGTCAACTGCACCGACCGCTTTCAGCTCAAGCTGGACCTCTCACCTCGACCCGAACTCTGCGATGACCTGTTCGGCCGTGGTCTTAGGGATGAGGGGACGGTGGTATCAGCTTGTCTGAACATGTAAACTATCTTTCTTAAGGCAGACAATGGCTCCAGGTCGAAACTATCTTTCTTAAGGCAGACAATGGCTCCAGGTCGAAACTATATTTCTTAAGGCAGACAATGGCTCCAGGTCGAAACTATCTTTCTTAAGGCAGACAATGGCTCCAGGTCGAAACTATATTTCTTAAGGCAAACAATGGCTCCAGGTCGAAACTATCTTTCTTAAGGCAGACAATGGCTCCAGGTCGAAACTATCTTTCTTAAGGCAGACAATGGCTCCTGCACCCTCTCCTTCCAGCCAACCAGTCTGCACTCGTTTCTAACCTCCACATTTGCCGTCGGTTAAATTCCCCCCCCCCCCCCCCCCCCCCCCCCCCCCCCCCCCCCCCCCCTTTTTTTTTGTTACCTTGTTTCATTTGCAAAACGTTGGCTAGAAGTTGACCTTCCAGCCAACCAGTATGTACTCGTTTGTGAACTCCACATTTGCCTACACCCTCCAATATTCGTTCGGCTAAAATTTGCCCTATTTTTTGTGACGTTTGTTTGTTTGTTTGTTTGTTTGTTTGTTTTATTTTATTTTTTTTCATCTGCAAAAAGTTGGCTACAAGGCTCTCTGGATGGATAGGTGACGCTAAGAATCAGCCATCGTCTCTACTCACCACCAGTCTACCAGTTGTCCCTATGTGACCTATTGGAAGCCTTGTTTTGAGTCGACTGAAAACAAGGCCCATCGTCTCTACTCACCACCGGTCTACCATTTGTCCCTATGTGCTGCTTGCCTTAGGTCATATAGGCCCTATATGTCCCTACATCACCTATTTGAAGCGGCACAATTATGAACCATCCTTTGTCCTGTCCCCATTGCCCTCGCTTCCGGTTGCATCTATGCTCAATGCGAAGTACGTGATGCTGTTACTCTCTCCTTTGCTCGATGTCAACAGATTGTGATTGGGATCCCGACTGACCCTCTCTTGCTGTCCCCATTGCCCTCCTCTCGCTTCTAGTTGCATTGCGTCTAGGGTAAATCCGCAACACGTTAGGCTGTGTCTATCTTGTTTGCCCAATATCAACTGACTGCGAGGGGAGGGATCCCCTTGGGAGATTCCTTCTGACCCTCTCTTTCTGTCCCCATTGCCCTCCTCTCGCTTCTAGTTGCATTGCGTCTAGGGTAAATCCGCAACACGTTATGCTGTATCTTTCTCATCTCCTGCTTGTGAGGGAGGGGATTCCAATTGGGAGATTCCAGCCGATCCGCTCTTCTATGGTAAGCTCTCTCCAAATCTTTCAGTCTACTGCATCCTTGTTTCTTTTCTAGTTTCTCGAGCGAAATCAGCTCTTAGATTCTGCAAGTGTTAGGATGCATTTATCATGCGGCTTGGATTCCATTCATACATGTCAGCTGCCATAGACTCACCCTGTATGCACGCATGTGTGCACGCACGTGCCATATGTGCTTGCCTGCCTGCATATCCATCCATGCACATGTTTAAACGTGTTCAACCAAAATATGCATCCAAATTTCACTGCTTAAATCTTCCCACGCGCACGTTGATTGATAATTGATTTGTTGCAGAGCTAGCCCTGGTGCCATGTGGGGATGTCAACAACTATCGAGTCCACGCATCCAGTTTTCAGCGCGTGAATCTTCCCATGCGCATGTTGATTGATCTGGGACTGATGATTGATCTGTTGCAGAGCTAGCCCCTGTGCCATGTGGGGAGGGCAACATTTGCACCATCCATGGCAAGTGCGACTACATCCGAGACCCCGCCTCCAACCAGCCGCTTAGCAAGGAGATGACCATCCAGGCATGTGGTAACATGCGGTAACAAGTGGGTGCGTATGGTAGCACATGGTATTATGTGGTAACACGTGGTACTACAAGGTTTGAGGGTCCACACCAGAGATGAACTTTGGGTCCATTCAAAAGTCACCTCAGCCTCAACACAGCACAGCTCATGCCGCCACCATGTCTTCTCTCCTGCTCATCTGTCTGCATGCTTGCGTGCTCCTTCTCATCTCAGGCTGCAGCATTCTTGAGACGTCTCAAAAGTCTTCTCATCTCAGGCTGCAGCATTCTTGAGACGTCTCAAAAGTCTTCTCATCTCAGGCTGCAGCATTCTTGAGACGTCTCAAAAGTCTTCTCATCCCAGGCTGCAGCATTCTTGAGACGTCTCAAAATTCTTCTTATCTCAGGCTGCAGCATTCCGTTCTTTTCATCCTGAACTAGCACTTTGCGGCACATCAAAGGACGAGGCTTCAGGCACGTCAAAGGATTTTTGTGCTCCGTCTGCGTGTGGTTGGATATGGTTGGGTTGGGTATGGTTGGGTAGGTATGGCATGGTATGGTATGGTATGGTATGGTATGGTATGGTATGGTATGGTATGGTATGGTATGGTATGGTATGGTATGGTATGGTATGATATGGTATGGTATGGTATGGCGGGCTGGCCTGGCAGTGCAATGGTTGTCAAATTATATAGGGGTTATACACTTGTAGGCTGTAGTGGGGTAGCACTAGGGGGTATATTATTTTTCTCGACATTCTTCTTGTACCCCTCCTTGACCCAATGCATTCATTCCTAGCCTAAGTTCTAAGATGGTATCTAGAGCAGTAGGTCTTAGGACCTAAGATTTGGGCCCACCGGTTACTGTGTTACCTCACCTACGGCCTTATCAGCCTTGCCTGCCTGTCTGCCTTGCCTGCTGCCCGCGCGCGCCTCGGCTGCATGCGCGCGCGCATAGCCTTTTTTTTAGCGCGCGCCACTGCTGCCAGCCGTGTCGCGCCCCGCTAGTCGCCTGCGCAGCCCGCCCTGAGCCCGCGCAGCCCGTGCGCAGCCTGCAGCTGCCCCGCGCACCGCCCGCGCAGCCCGCACTGAGCCCGCGCAGCCCGCGCGCAGCCCGCGCGCAGCTCGCGCACTGCCCGCGCAGCCCGCGCCGCGCTCTATCAGCCCGCGCGCAGCTCGCAGCCGCACGTTCCCTGCCCTGCCTGTGCGCCACCGCCGCCCGTGTGCAGCACGCCTGCCTGCTGCCTTACCCTAAAGTCTTTGCCTGCTGCCTGAGCCTGCTGCCGAAGCCTACTTCAGTTGCCTGCTGCCTGAGCCTGCTCCAGTTGTCTGCTGCCTGAGCCTGCAGCCTTTGCCTGCTGCCTGAGCCTGCTACAGTTGCCTGCTGCCTGAGCCTGCAGCCTTTGCCTGCTGCCTGAGCCTGCTGCCTGAGCCTGCCTGCTGCCTGCGCCTGAGCCTGAGCCTGAGCCTGTGCCTGCTGCATTTCCCCGCCCTGTGACCATGGCGACTATTTCTGTTCTCGACTTTGAGCCTGACGGTAGTCCTGTTCAGTTTGACACCTGGCTCAGTGACCTGCAGCTCTACCTTTTGACTAATACCAAGGACGGAGCCTCTCTGCTAGACTATGTCAATGGCACTGCCCCTGCTCCCGCTGCTACTGCTCCTGCCTCTGAACGCGCTGAATGGCAGACCCGCGATGCCCTTGCCCGCCTAGCTATTCGCAACCACCTGCCTATCTCCGAGCGCGCACACTTCAACCAGCTTAAGACTGCTAAGGAACTGTTTGACGCAGTAGTTGCCCGCTATTCCGCCCCAGCCACTGCCGCCGTTGGTAGCCTCATCCTACCCTACCTTTTCCCCGACCTCGCCTCGTTTTCCACTGCTGCAGACCTCATCTCTCACCTCCGCACTAGTGACGCTCGCTTTCGTGCCGCTCTCTCTGACGAGTTCCTCGCCGAGAACAAACCCCCCCTGTACTTTACCCTCTACATCCTAGTCACCCGCCTTCCCGACACGCTCCGTTCCGTTAGGGACTACTTCCTCGCCAAAGACCCTCCCACCATCACCCTAGATGACTTCGAGCAGCAGCTAGTTGCAGCTGAGAAGAACATTCTTGCTGTGAATGCTGCTCGTGGCACTCCCCGCACTCCCCTCTTTGAGGGATGCTCCCCCTCCCCTCTTACCCCCTCCTATGCCTCTGCTGCTGCTGCTGCTGCTGTTGACCTTCTCGGCGCTGAGAAGGTCAACGTCGCTTCTACTCTTGGTGGGAAGCATGGCGGAGGCAAGGGTGGCAAGGGGGGCAGGGGTGGCGGAGGTGGCGGAGGTGGCGGTGGAGGGGGCGGTGGTGGAGGCGGCGGGGGTGGCGGCGGTGGTGGGGGTGGCCGTGGGAGTGGAGGTGGTGGGTGGGGTGGTGGCAGGACCGGGGGCGGTGGTGGCGGCAGCGGAGGTGGTGGGGGAGGAGGCAGCGGCACTGGTGGTGGAGGTGGGAGTGGGGGTGGATCTGGCCAGAAGGGTGGCGCTGGTGGCGGCCAGCAGCAGCAGCAGCAGCAGCAGCAGCAGCAGCCACAGCAGCAGCAGCAGCAGCGTCCGCCTCTCACCTCCCAGCAGCTCAATGACTGGTATGCTGGGCGTGGGGCGTCTAAGGGCTCTGACCGCTGCCCCTATGTCATTCGCACAGGTCCCCGCCAGGGTCGCACCTGCGACGGTTTTCACACTGAGTTCCGCTGCTTCGCTAGGCTTAGTGACGCCTGGCGCGCAAAGTATCCTGATGCTACTGAGTTCCCCAACTGGGCAGATCTGCTTAGGCGTGGTGTTCCTATCTTTGATCTGGACTATGATGCTATTCTTGCTGCTATGTATGCATTGACTGTTAGTGCTGAGGGTGACTGTTACTTGTGTGTGCCGCCTGACCCAGGTATAGAGACTGCAGCCCTAGGTGCTAGTGAGTCTGCTCTCCCTGGTACTGCGTCCGCTCAGGCTTTGCACACGTTCACACTTGACTCTGGTGCTTCGCGCTGTTTCTTTCGCGACAGCACCACTGTCACCCCTCTCCCTGCACCTGTTCCTGTCTCACTGGCTGACCCCTCTGGGGGTCCAGTGCTTGCACGGGCCACGACTGTGCTTCCGTGCCCAGCGGTCCCGTCTGGTGAGCTGTCTGGTCTCCATGTTCCCTCGTTCTCTACGAACCTGGTGAGCAACGCCGTCCTTCAGGATCACTGGGTTGACACCTGGACTCCTGGAGGACAGCGTGTGGCGATCTGTACATGCTCCAAGACCGGCCGCCACCTGGCCACGTTCACACGTGAGCCAGGGTCTAGTCTGTACACCCTCACCACTGTTTCACGCTACACTCCTTTGTCTCCACAGCTGTACGCGTCTGCTCAGGTTGCTACCCAGTGTGAGTGCCGCCGCCTGTCCCACGACACTCTCCTTTGGCACCACCGCCTTGGTCACCCCTCCCTGCCTCGCCTTCGTAGCATGCACTCTCGCTGCCTGGTCTCTGGCCTTCCCAGGTCTCTGCCTACCCTCCCTCCCTCGCCTGCGCCGCCCTGCATTCCTTGCGTCGAGGGGCGGCAGCGCGCCGCTCCTCACTCCTCCTCGTTCCCTCCCACTGAGGCTCCACTGCAGACTCTCCACCTGGACGTGTGGGGCCCGGCCCGCGTCCAGGGGCAGGGCCGCGAGCGGTACTTCCTGCTGGTAGTTGACGACTACACGCGCTACACCACGGTCTTCCCCTTGCGCAGCAAGGGGGACGTCCCTGCTGTTTTGATCCCCTGGATCCGCGCTGCTCGTCTCCAGCTCCGCGAGCGGTTCCAGTCGGACTTTCCTGTCTTGCGTCTGCACTCTGACAGAGGTGGTGAGTTCTCCTCCGACCTCTTGCGAGCCTTCTGTGAGGAGCACGGCATCACCCAGTCGTTCACGCTTCCGGCCTCTCCACAGCAGAATGGGGTTGCTGAGCGCCGCATTGGCTTAGTCATGGAGGTCGCTCGTACCTCCATGATCCATGCGGCGGCTCCCCATTTTCTGTGGCCGTTTGCGGTCCGGTACGCCGCGCATCAGCTCAACCTCTGGCCCCGTGTCTCCTTGCCGGAGACCTCGCCCACACTGCTGTGGACGGGGAAGGTTGGCGATGCGTCGCGTTTCCGGGTCTGGGGTGCTCGTGCGTTTGTCCGCGATACTACTGCGGACAAGCTCTCCGCTCGCGCCATTCCCTGTGTTTTCCTTGGCTTTGTTCCTGACGCGCCTGGCTGGCAGTTCTACGAGCCCACCTCGCGCCGTGTCTTTGCGTCTCAGGACGTCACCTTTGACGAGTCCGTTCCCTTCTACCGTCTCTTTCCCTACCGTACTTCTCCTCGCACCCCCCCGCCGCTCTTCCTCGCTCCAGGTTCTCCCCAGGTATACCCCCTCCCCGCGCCAGGTCCTGCTCCCTCAGGTGTTTCTCAGGTAGACCCTCCCGTGCCTGCACCTGTTGAGGTCACTGGTGACTCCGGTCCTGCTGGAGGTGGTGCTGTCGTTGGGGGTACTGTGCCTGGGGGGGGGGTGCGGAGCTTGGGGGTGCTGAGCCTGGGGGTGCGGAGCTTACGCGTGAGGAGACTGAGGGTGCGGGGCCTGGGGGTGCTGAACTTGGGAGTGAGGAGCCTGGAGGTGCTGCGTCTGGGAGTGCTGAGCCTGCGCGTGAGGAGCCTGGAGGTGCGGAGCCTGGGGGTGCTGTGCCTGCGTGTGAGGAGTCTGGAGGTGCGGAGACTGGAGGTGCGGAGCCTGGAGGTGCGGAGCCTGGAGGTGCGGAGCCTACGTGTGAGGGTTCTGGGGGTGCTGAGTCTGGGGGTGCTGAGCCTGGAGGTGCTGGGTCTGAGGGTGCTGAGCCTGCTGGTGTGCGGTCCCCTTGGAGTGGCCGCCTTCGTCCGCGTGTGCCTCTCACCTCCCAGCAGCTGCACGACTGGTACGGTCGCCGTCAGGGTCGCACTACTGGAGCCCGGGGCTCTACTTCTGGAGGTCCTTCTGCTGACGTCTCTGGAGCTAGGGGTGGTACTAGTGCTTTGCCTACTGGAGGTGCTGGAGTCACTGGTCCCGGAGGTGCTCGTACTGGAGGTACTGGAGCTGCTGGGGCTGGGAGTACTGTGTCTGGGGGTGCTGCTGCTGGGGACACTGCGGCTGGAGACCCTGGGACTGGGGGTGCCGGTTCTGAGGGTACTGCTCCAGGTGGAGCTGGTCCTGGAGGAGCTGGCGCTGGGGGTGCTGGAGTTTCTGGAGGTGCTGGAGCTCCAGGTGCTGCTGGTACTGCACAGCTGCGACTGTTCTTCGCTCCGCCGTCTCCGTCGTCTCAGCCGCCCCCTGACTCTGTGCTTCGCCAGGTTCTTAGTCTTCCGTCTTCTACTGGTCTTCCGTTACTGCCTGGCTCGCCGCTGCCTGCTCCCTCTCCTTACCCTGAGCAGTCAGGGGGCCTTACTGAGCGTCGTGAGCCTGCGTCGCGTCCTGTCTCGCCTGTTCGTCCTAGTAGTTCCACTCGTCGTGTTCCGCGTCCGCGTCCGCCGCCTGTCCCCACCGCACACCTTGTCGTCCGTCGTCCTTCCTCTGTTCCACAGTCTGTTTCTCTGCCGTCTCCTCCTGCGTCTTCCTTGCCTCAAGTTCCGGACCCTGAGTCTGACCGGTTTCGTGCTGCGCACCCTACTGTCACGCGTCTGCTCGCCACTGTTGTCACTGACCCCTCGTTTGAGTCTGCTGCTGCGTCTGCTTTGGTTGCTGAGCTTGTTGACTTTGCGGCTGCCTGTCGTCTAGACTACGCTGCTAGCCTTGTTGCTGAGTCTGAGTCTGTCTGTCCTCCGTCCGTCGGGGGTGAGTGTGCTCTTAGCACGGACGTCCTTGAGGACAGGCACGAGGACCTTGAGTGTCTTGCAGCCGCTGCGCCTCATCTCGTGGCCATGCTGCTTGCCCCTGAGGGAGACCCGGATGCTATAGACATCCCCACACCGCGCTCTTACGCTGAGGCGATCGCGGGTGAGTACTCCTCTCAGTGGCAGGCAGCCATGGACGCAGAGATGGCATCCTGGAAGTCCACAGGCACTTACGTCGATGAGGTTCCCCCTCCCGGGGCGAACATCGTTGATGGCATGTGGATTTTCAGGGTGAAGCGGCCGCCAGGTTCTCCGCCTGTCTTCAAGGCTCGTTACGTTGCTCGAGGCTTCAGTCAGCGAGAGGGAGTTGACTTCTTCCAGACCTTCTCCCCCACCCCGAAGATGACTACTCTTCGGGTGCTGCTGCACGTTGCCGCTCAGCGTGACTACGAGCTTCACTCCCTTGACTTCAGTACAGCTTTCCTACAGGGCAGCCTGCACGAGGAGATCTGGCTGCGCCGCCCACCTGGCTTCACTGGGTCGTTCCCTCCTGGTACCCAGTGGAGCCTCCGCCGGCCAGTCTACGGTCTTCGCCAGGCACCCCGTGAGTGGCACGACACACTGAGGACTACCCTTGCGGCTCTTGGGTTTGCGCCTTCGACTGCTGACCCGTCACTGTTTCTGCGCACCGACACTTCACTGCCGCCGTTCTATATCCTCGTGTACGTCGACGACTTGGTCTTTGCTACTGCTGACACTGAGGCCCTCGCCCTGGTGAAGTCCGAGCTGCAGAAGAGACACACGTGCACAGACCTGGGTGAGCTGCGCAGCTACCTTGGCTTGCAGATCACCCGGGACAAAGCACGCCGCACCATCACACTGACTCAGTCACACATGGTGCAGCATGTCCTTCAGCGTTTCGGCTTCACCTGGTCCTCGCCACAGTCCACTCCTCTGGCTACAAGTCACTCGCTCTCAGCTCCACCTTCGGACGAGTCCGTAGAGCCGAGTGGTCCTTACCCAGAGCTAGTGGGCTGCCTCATGTACCTGATGACTTGCACTCGTCCTGACCTTGCGTACCCTCTTGGCCTTCTGGCTCGCTACGTAGCTCCTGGTCGGCACCGAAAGGTGCACTGGGATGCTGCGAAGAGGGTACTGCGCTACTTGTGCAGTACATCGGGCATGGGGCTCGTGCTTGGAGGACGGCGAGAGGTGGTCCTCACTGGGCACTCAGACGCTTCTTGGGTTGACGACCAGGCTACACAGCGGTCGTCACAGGGTTACACTTTCAGCCTTGGCTCTGGTTCTGTTTCTTGGCGTTCTACTCGCTCGTCTTCTGTTCTCAGCTCCAGTTGTGAGGCTGAGATCTACGCCACCGCCATGGCTGCTCAGGAGTTACGCTGGCTCACCTACCTGCTGACCGACCTGGGAGAGCGGCCTCGTTCTCCTCCAGTTCTGTACGTCGACAACAAGGCTGCCATTGCCTTGTGTGAGGAGCACAGACTGGAGCACAGAACGAAGCACATCGCTCTGCGTTACTTCCTGGCTCGAGAGTGTCAGAATGTGATGTTTGTCTAGCCTGCAGTGGGGTACTCTATAGCGAGTACAACCCAAATTAGGGTTTGCTATATGTACTCAACTGCCTGCTAGTGAAAATCCCTTCTTGCCTGTTTTCTCGTTTTTCGCTTAGCCTTCTGACATGGTATCAGAGCAGGTCGACCCTCCTGGGTCGATCCTGTGGGTGGTCCCGCCCGTTAGCTTCCGCTGCTGTTCTGTGTGTCGCGCGCCCCGTGGCGCGCGACGGATTTTTCTTCCCGCCACGCGCTCGGGGCGCGCGGCGGTTTTCTGCCCGCCGTGCGCCCCGAGGCGCGCGGCGGTTTTCTGCCCCGTCGACCGTGGCGTCGCCCCCAGGAGCCCGTCGCGTCGCCCCGCAAGCCCGTCGCGTCGCCCCAGGAGCCCGTCGCGTCGCCCCGCAGGCCCGTCACCCCGGGAGCCCGTCGCGTCGCCCCGCAGGCCCGCGCGTGGCCTCCCCTTCCCGTCGCCCGTCGCGACGCCCTGGGGGCCCGCGGGCCGCCCTATCCCGTCGCCCGTCGCGGCGCCCTGGGGGCCCGCGCGTCGCCCCCTCCCGTCGCCCGTCGAGGCGCCCTGGGGGCCCGCGAGCCGCCCTACCCGACGCCCGTAGCAGCTCCCCAGGGACCCGCGCCCCGCCCCCCTTCCGCTCGCACGCCGCCCCTACGCGCCGCCTGCGTTTAGGGTTTGGGGGTGGCGGGTATGGGGGTGCCGGGTGTGTGCGCCGTCCCCTCCTCCTCCTCCTCCTCCATCTCCCACTGCTGCAGCTGCCGCTGAGGGGGGTGGGTGTGTGGGAGCCGAGGGAGTGGCGCTAGGGGGGTGTCGTGGGAGTGGAGCTAGGGGTGCAGCAAGGGGGTGTGTGAAAAGGGGGTGGGACAGCTGGGGGAAGTTGAGTGGAGGTCGTCGACTTGTCGTCCGCAGCGCCTGAAGTCCAGAGAGCCACGACCCCCTGTGGCCGTGTAGTCCGGGGCTCTGCGCCCGGTAGCCACAGTGTGAGCACTCCTGGTAGTCCAGAGAGCCACGACCCCCTGTGGCCGTGTAGTCCGGGGCTCTGCGCCCGGTAGCCACAGTGTGTGCACTCCTGGGAGCACAGCGAGCCAGCTGCGACCCCCTGTCGCCGTGTAGTCCGGGTTTAGCCTGGTAGCGACAGTGCGGCGCACTCCTGCTGCCCGTGTGTCTGCAGCTTCAGCCGTCGCCTCCCATCTTCTCGCCTCCACAGTTTCTCCTCCTCCTCACTTGCCCTCTGTGATAGCCTCTAGCTTTGCTTGTATTTGTGAACCTACTGCTCTGCCTGCTTGCTGTGTTGATTGTACCCCACTTTGACTATGGGGGTGTGTCAGAATGTGATGTTTGTCTAGCCTGCAATGGGGTACTCTATAGCGAGTACAGCCCAAATTAGGGTTTGCTATATGTACTCAACTGCCTTCTAGTGAAAATCCCTTCTTGCCTGTTTTCTCGTTTTTCGCTTAGCCTTCTGACAGAGAGTTGCAGCAGCGTGGTCAGCTTCGTCTTGCACACGTGGCCACTCGGGCCAACACTGCTGATATATTCACCAAGGCACTTCCGTCTGGTGATCATCAGCGTTTTTGTACCTTGTTAGGCCTTGTGCCTACGTTTCCACACTTGCTGTAGACTTTGCTTGTACTGTGATCTATATATATATACCTGCATGCTTGTTCTTGCTAGGTAGTGATCACTGTGATGTTATTGTTGTATATATATCTCTGCATGTGAACTGGCCTTGTGGCCCTTTTGCTTGTGCTCAGAGAGTGTGGTGACGTTGTGATCCACCCTGAGCTTGCTTGTTTGCTTTGACTGGTCTTGTGACCCCTTGTTCTCCCCCACTTTGCCTATGGGGGTGTGTCTGTCAAACATATATGCTGCATATTGTCTAGGCTGTAGTGGGGTAGCCCATATGGGGTACAACCCAAATTAGGGTTTACTACTTGTACTCCTGCATGCTCTTAGTTCATCATTCCTGCTGCTAGATTCTAACATGGTTTCAGAGCACTAAGGTCCGTAGGACCGTTTTTTTTTCGGGCCCACCTACCGCTGCGGTTACCGCGCTACCCCACGTACCTGCCTGCCTTGCCTTGCCTTGCCGTGCTGCACTTCGCGAGCCATCCAGCAGCCTTGCTCACCGCTGCCTGCTCCTTCTCCTTACACTGAGCAGACAGGTAGTCTTGCTGAGCGTCGTGAGCCTGCGTCGCGTCCTGTCTCGCCTGTTCGTCCTAGTCGTACCGGTCGTCGTGTTCCTCGTCCGCGTCAGCCGGCTGTCCCCGGCACACGCCTTGTAGCCCTGCGTCGGTCCCCTACTCCGGAGCGTACTCCTCTTCCGTCTCCCCCTGCGTCCTCTTTGCCTGACGTCGCAGACCCTGAGTCTGACCGGTTTCGTGCTGAGCACCCTACTGTCACGCGTCTGCTAGCCACTGTTGTCACTGACCCGTCGTTTGAGTCTGCTGCTGCGTCTGCCCTGGTCGCTGAGCTTGTTGACTTTGCTGCTGCCTGTCGTCTAGACTACGCTGCTAGTCTTGTTGCTGAGTCTGAGTCTGTCTGTCCTCCGTCCGTCGGGGGTGAGTGTGCCCTTGGCACGGACGTCCTTGAGGACAGGCACGAGGACCTTGAGTGTCTTGCAGCCACTGCGCCTCATCTCGTGGCCATGCTGCTTGCCCCTGAGGGAGACCCGGATGCTATAGACATCCCCACACCGCGCTCTTACGCTGAGGCGATCGCGGGTGAGTACTCCTCTCAGTGGCAGGCAGCCATGGACGCAGAGATGGCATCCTGGAAGTCCACAGGCACTTACGTCGATGAGGTTCCCCCTCCCGGGGCGAACATCGTCGATGGCATGTGGATTTTCAGGGTGAAGCGGCCGCCAGGTTCTCCGCCTGTCTTCAAGGCACGTTACGTTGCTCGAGGCTTCAGTCAGCGAGAGGGAGTTGACTTCTTCCAGACCTTCTCCCCTACCCCGAAGATGACTACTCTTCGGGTGCTGCTGCACGTTGCCGCTCAGCGTGACTACGAGCTTCACTCCCTTGACTTCAGCACAGCTTTCCTACAGGGCAGCCTGCACGAGGAGATCTGGCTGCGCCGCCCACCTGGCTTCACTGGGACGTTCCCTCCTGGTACCCAGTGGAGCCTCCGCCGGCCAGTCTACGGTCTCCGCCAGGCACCCCGTGAGTGGCACGACACACTGAGGACTACCCTTGCGGCTCTTGGGTTTGCGCCTTCGACTGCTGACCCTTCACTGTTTCTACGCACCGACACTTCGCTGCCGCCGTTCTATATCCTCGTGTACGTCGACGACTTGGTCTTTGCTACTGCTGACACTGAGGCCCTCGCCCTGGTGAAGTCCGAGCTGCAGAAGAGACACACGTGCACAGACCTGGGTGAGCTGCGCAGCTACCTTGGCTTGCAGATCACCCGGGACCGAGCACGCCGCACCATCACACTGACTCAGTCACACATGGTGCAGCAGGTCCTTCAGTGCTTCGGCTTCACCTGGTCCTCAGCACAGGCCACTCCTCTGGCTATAGGTCACTCGCTCTCAGCTCTGCCTTCGGATGAGTCCGTAGAGCCGAGTGGTCCTTACCCAGAGCTAGTGGGCTGCCTCATGTACCTGATGACTTGCACTCGTCCTGACCTTGCGTACCCTCTTGGCCTTCTGGCTCGCTACGTGGCTCCTGGTCGGCACCGAAAGGTGCACTGGGATGCTGCGAAGAGGGTACTGCGCTACTTGTGCAGTACATCGGGCATGGGGCTTGTGCTTGGAGGACGGCGAGAGGTGGTCCTCACTGGGCACTCAGACGCTTCTTGGGTTGACGACCAGGCTACGCAGCGGTCGTCACAGGGTTACACTTTCAGCCTTGGCTCTGGTTCTGTTTCTTGGCGTTCTACTCGCTCGTCTTCTGTTCTCAGCTCCAGTTGTGAGGCTGAGATCTACGCCACCGCCATGGCTGCTCAGGAGTTACGCTGGCTCACCTACCTGCTGACCGACCTGGGAGAGCGGCCTCGTTCTCCTCCAGTGCTGTACGTCGACAACAAGGCTGCCATTGCCTTGTGTGAGGAGCACAGACTGGAGCACAGAACGAAGCACATCGCTCTGCGGTACTTTCTGGCTCGAGAGCTGCAGCAGCGTGGTCAGCTTCGTCTTGCACACGTGGCCACTAGGGCCAACACTGCTGATATATTCACCAAGGCACTTCCGTCTGGTGATCATCAGCGCTTTTGTACTTTGTTAGGCCTTGTGCCTACGTTTCCACACTTGCTGTAGTCTTTTGTGTGTACTGTGCTCTATATTTATACCTGCATGCTTGCTCTTGCTAGGTATTGATCACTGTACTGCTCTTGTTGCTTATATATATCTCTGCATGTGGACTGGCCTTGCGGCCCTTTGCTTGTGCTCAGAATGTGTGGTGACGTTGAGATCCACCCTGAGCTTGCTTTGCGTCTCTTGACTGGTCGTGTGACCCCTTGTTCTCCCCCACTTTGCCTATGGGGGTGTGTCAAACATATATGCTGCATATTGTCTAGGCTGTAGTGGGGTAGCCCATATGGGGTACAACCCAAATTAGGGTTTACTACTTGTACTCCTGCATGCTGTTAGTTCATCATTCCTGCTGCTAGATTCTAACAGTGTCAAATTATATAGGGGTTATACACTTGTAGGCTGTAGTGGGGTAGCACTAGGGGGTACAGTATTTTTCTCGACATTCTTCTTGTACCCCTCCTTGACCCAATGCATTCATTCCTAGCCTAAGTTCTGAGAATGGTTTCATTAGACCTGTGGTGACAAGGCAAATAAGTGCAAGCCCAGCACATACAGCATGGGGGGAGGAATCCGGTTCGACGCTTTATGAGCTTGATGACCGGCTGTTCCAGGTATGACTGTATGGCTTGGCAGTGCAGTGATTTAGAGCACCATTCACGGTTCACCAGCCACCAACACTCTGACCTGCACAGAGGGGTCTCTTCTTCTACGTGGACGATCAGCTGGTGCTCAACATGGAGGAGGTGAGTGGCAAGAGGGCCGCTATCTGGCACAGCACAGCAACATTCACGGTTCACCAGCTACCAACACTCTGACCTGCACCTCTCCCCCCTTCCTTTTTCCTGTCACTCCCCGCGCCTGTTCCCCCCCCCCCCCCCAACCCCTTTTTCCTGTCACTCCCCGCACCTGTTTCCCCCCCCCCCCCCCCCCCTTCCCCCCCCTGTTCCCCTGCCCCTATCCACCCCCCCTGTGTGCAATGGAATGTGTGCGTGTGGCGATGTTGCGGCCCCTGTTTTCCCTCTCCCCCCTGTTCCCCTGCCCTTATCCACCCCTTCTGTGTGCAATGGCAGACGTGTGTGCATGTGTTTGGCAATGTGGCGGCCATTCTCGAGCTCAATTACTGTAAAATCACATGTCAGGAACCATCTGCTGTACCTGGGATCAGTTACAAACAATTTACCGTATGTAACAGTAAGCTGGGCAAAATGCGTTACTGAATGTTCCCTCAAAGTTTCCAGTAGCATAAGTTGATGTAAATTGTTTGCATAAATGTTCCATGGAGTAGAACTTGGGCCCTCAGCAGACCAACAAAAAACATATCGCACATGCCACGTTCGTTACTGTAGTAAGATGCCCATTCCTTACTGCATGCATACTACGTAGATTTCAATGAAATGTAAACCAACTCCAGATTTAAATCAGAGTGAGCAAATGCGCAGCTTTCAACATGTGGTACAGGTTTATATAAAAAGGGACAAAACACAAGAGCACGCAGCACCTCAAAGGAGCTCCTGAACCATAGCCTCCATCACAGACTTATCCGGATCAAGCGAGCACGTCACCATCTGACCCCCTTTGTAGCTTGCCACGGAGGGAATTTCAGGGATGCCTTGCTCGTCGACAGAGTCGTGATTCTCGTTGACATCCACAGTATATGCAGTTATTTGTCCACTGTCTTCGATCACCTCGAGAAACTCGTTATGCGCCCGCTGGCTACGGGTGTCAGACGGATCCCAAAATAACACGAGGGCTGGAGGACGAGAATCGTTGAGAACCGACTTGTCGAAGTTCGCCGCGTCCCTCAATGGCTTAGCCATCGATAGGAACAAAAACAGCTAATGGGAATGGGGAAAGAAAGGCCCTTTTTGGGCCGAAAAGCTCGGAGGATGGTGGGAAGTAATCTGGTTCTGAAGAATGAAGCTTGGAAGTCTGAAAGACAGGTTGTGATGAAATGCTTCGGTGATCACAAACAGTCAAGAAGAAGCGGGAGCAGCAGAGGATGCCACAGAAATTATCCGGGCATTCCGCCAGCCATGGTGTCAATACAGTTGTTCTCGTTTAGAGGCCTCCATCTCCAAAGTCCCGTTTCCTTCCTGAGTAAAATTTTCCAATAAGTCCTAGGTGTATCCCCTTCTCTATAGTCCCATATTTGGCGGGAAATTTCGCTACAGCCAATCGGAGGACTCGAATTGAACCAGACCAGCTTGCTCGGAATTTACCAAGATAGGAGGGTTGTTACATATCACCAGTATATTACATCATCATTTCGTGCTTATATTGATCGCGTTAGTTTCTTCCTCCTATAACGCGGTTCCCACCGCGCTCGACAATGCCGTTGCATGAAGCTTGCTGACCGACCGGAAAAAAAAACTTAAACCTCGTCAAAGAAGGCAACAAACAACAAGGTTTTATGTTTTTTTTCTGCCCGCTGGTCACCTGACGATGACCAGCGCCGAGAAGCATGCGATATGAATTTAAAACAAGCGCGGTTCAAGTGTAGAACTGATAGCACACAACATTTAACAGTTTACATTTTTACTGCTTGTTATGCAATCTCTATGGTTTTTTCGGGCTATAGTCCCGTTTGCCTGGGATTATTGAAATTTTGCCACATAGTCCGCGCGCGGCGTGTTTTTCCGTCTGACTAGAAACGAGAACATGTGTACTTTGCACAGTCCCATCGCCACACGGGTCAACCAGCCAGCTAAGCCCCGCGGCTTCGGAACAAGGCTGAACACTTGGCTGGGAAAGATACCGCTTCGGCAACCAGAGCTGACGACACGTTCAAGTGCACGACAGATCGTGCTCCCAGGTTGATCGCGATGGTAACCAGCAAGACTTGGCGTGATCGTTCGCGATCGTGAATCATGTGATAGACTGGCCGCAACCGCAACCCAACCCATGCACGATGTGAGCGTACCTGGGACAAACGAACGTGCGCATGCGAGTCAAAATAATGTGCAAGAGAAAGCGTGCGACTGAAATGTAGAGTAAGCGAATGTCGCCACTCTGGTTGCAGGTGCGATACGAAACTGTCTTGTGTGTTTTGCAGCCAAGCAGTAACCCAAGGTGCCGCTTGTGTTACAATGCGTGAGCTTTTTTCCAAACCCTCCACATCGAACGTTGCTAGGTTCGGCTGAAATGGTGTGTATGGTCGGTGTGGCAAAATCGTCCTTACCTTATCTGACCAGCCAGCCAATCGCATGCGTCTTGACTTTTTCTTAGGGTGAGTCAGATCTGCTAAAAGCTGATTTGACTGTTTTGGTCGACAGTACACACGATGTCCGTTTGACTAACCCAAGGTTGCCTTGTGAAGGGGGCGCTTAAGTGATTCATGCATTTCGTGGAGGTTTCGTCAATTCGCGTCGGGCAAAAAGGGCTTATAACAAAATTTTGTAACTCACCGTTGACTGTTTGACTTCGGTCTCTTCTGTTTCTGTGGTTCGTATTGGTTGACGTGCTTGTAACGTGGGTGCAACTGCCCGGGAAAAAACCTTCGTGTGCAAGGTTTCTGGAACGTGCGAGGCAATTTCGCGTGCAGGGGTTGGGCATCTTGTGTACAACCAATGGAAGTGAAACTTGAAACAAGGATAAGTTTGCATAAGTTTTTTCTCGCACTAAGCTCTCCACCATGGCTCCTAGGTAACTTCAACTAATGCAATGTCAAGCTAACATCTAACAGCTTCAAAATCTGAACACATGTTCTGGGTCTACTCATCAAGTGCTTGATTTCGACACCATTTTGTGATCAAACAGATAACATTGGTTCGTCTCTTGTGAAGATCTGTTTTCAGGTTTTAAACTGGTTTTAAAGCCCGGGGTCAGCATGGTAAATTTCCAAGTTATGTGGGGTTGAAACAGTCTGGCGAAAATAAAAATATCGTGTACTTCGAAAATGTGTCAGGGGCGAAAGCGAAATCAGGAGTCGGGTAAAACAGCCTTCGCCACGATACTATGCGACAGCTGTTTCCAAGGATATGGGAGGGCCGAACGACTCTGTGTGCGACAGAGCACTGCTCCAGCCCCACCACTGGTGGAGCACATTGCGCTTCTCTTGGGGTTGAAATGGTGGCAACGCAAAATTCACGCGAGTGAGAGTAAATCATGTTACGAATAGTAACATGTAATTGTTACTAAGCACTCCTCACCGCAGCAAAGAGAAGCACGCAGTATCGAAGCAAGAAAGCGAACCGTCAGACAGTTGGAGTTTGACTCGAAGTGTCAGACAGTTGGGACGCATCTGGACCGTCGGAGGCAGACGGCATCGGACAGCTGCAGGCAGGATGTTCTTGGCGGGAACAGTTACGAAACTGTACGCGCCGCACGGTTGAATGTATTTGAATAAGGGAATGTACCCCTTAGAGTACATGACTAGCTAGGTCGTTTCGTCTTCCCTGTACTCATATTTATACTCGCTGTATTTGCATGTTTTAATCATCTCAAGCATTTACATTCACTCTGCTATTGAGATCACGGGCCCACCAACCAACTTTTCCCTGTGTGCGAACCTTCCCGAGTAGATCCTGGTTAGCGATCATTCTCTGATCGTAGCATGGTATGAGAGCGGCTCGGGAATCCTTCGCAACACCACTCCCGAAAATTGCGACACTCGGAAAGTGGCGACCGGCACACGCTCGCGTGTGAGAATGGCCGGAGGATCTGGTGGTCAGACTAATCTGACGGCTGAAGCACGCACCAATCCGGCTGCGACAAGCGAGGAAACGACTACGATCGGCACCGAAGTCCTCGCACAACTTCTTCAGCGACTCACCAGTCTGGAGCAAGGGCTCCAAACATTGCGGAACGGCGATGCGGGAACATCCTCGCAACCAACCCAACCGGGCCCAACTGGGCAGAACACCGTCCCGCAAACCTTCTCCCTCGACACAAATGGCTCAACCCCCAAGGCTCCCCGTCCCAGTGAAGAGGCAATTCTCTCAGCTCAATCAAAGTTTCTGAGCATATCAAAAATAAAGACAAGTTCCAGCTTTGACGGCAGAGACTTCTATACCTGGAGCTTCGAATTGGAGCTCCTGCTGCAGAACGCCCAAATCTTCCACTACTTCGACGGGAGCTACGCGGAGCCTGCTGAGGACACCGACGACGCCAAGGCGAGGTATTACAACGAATCACTGATGGCGTACGGGGTGCTCCTGCGGAATATGTCCCCGGCGGAGCAGCTGAACATCCGTTCGTACAAAACGACAGCTGCTCCAGCCCTCAACGCCTGGCGACACCTGACAGGAGTGTATCAGCCCAAGGACTCTGTCTCGTCGAGCCGACTGCTCCAGGAACTCCTGGAAACCAAGATGACCTCAGGGGAGAAGGTCAACACTTACCTTAATCGCTGTCGGAGCCTTCGCGATCAGATCGTGAAGTTGGGAAGCACGATATCTGAAGAAATCTTCGTTAACATCGTGCTTCAAGGGCTCGGCCCAGAGTGGCAGCCTTGCGAGGCGCTTCTCCGACAGCAGGGGGTCATCTCGGAGGCCGCCCTTTGCGCCGCCCTTCTCGTCGAACAACGGGATATGGACCAGCAGCGACCAGCGCCACGACGAGAAAGAGAACGGATCGCCTTCTACGCCGACAACAACGAAGAGCGACGTCCGAGGCGCCTCTACTGCAAAATCTGCAGGAACTTCGGGCATCTGGCAGATCGATGCAAGTCCCGATCTCGCCCTCGCCAGACCAATCCGAGCAACTGGTCCGGCCGACAAGACGTACGAGGCGACGTGCGTCCAGCCCAGGGCTATCAGCCCCCTCCCACGCGCAACCTGAACCCCGCGGTTCAGCATCAGCAGCAGCAGCCGCCACCGACTGCCACAGTACGCAATGTCATGAGCAACATGGCCATGACAGGCGAGTCCCGTCGTCGCCGCGTGCGCTCACCATCACCTGAGCCAGCACTGCACCCAATTGGCGCGTTCTCCAACAACAACCCATTCAGTCCGCGCCATGACTTCACCGACGACGACGACCAGGACTGGAATCTCCCAGTCCCGCTGCTTGAGAGTCCCCCGCACGTGCCAGACATGCAGGTGGCGCCACTTGATTGGCTCTCGCGCGAGCAATTTCTGAAGTTCGATACCCCGCACATCGTCACGCCGCGACTGGCGCTGCTCGCACGTGACAACAACAAGCGCTACAACACCTGGTACCTGGACAGCTGCTGCGGCCAGCATATGGTGGGCTCCGAGCGTTACATATCCAACGCCGTTCCCACTCCTATAGTCACTTACGTCACAGTGGCGAACAACACGCGCCTGCGCACAAACGCGCAAGGCATCGTTGTGCTCAAAGCACGCGGAAGCCGCACGCACATCACACTCAACGATGTGCTGATCGTCCAGAACCTGCGCTTCAACCTCTTGTCCGCCGCACAGCTCATGGATTGCGGCGTAGAACTCAGCACAGATCGCGCGACGCGCGACATTCTGCTGCACTACGAATCGCGCAACTTCCCCCGCAGACAGATCGGACGAGCACACTCCGAAAATGGAGTGTACATCCTGGATTTCGACATTCCCGACTGCAGCGGCGACTCGCACGAGCTAATTGACCTCGTGCCACTGCGATTCGAACACATCCACCGCAGGGACTGGAAGCACCCTGACGGCAGGCCGTGGGTGCCACATCATCCCCACCCACGCGAAACGGCACTTCACAACCCCGATCCAGATGGAATCTGCAGGGATTGTCACACGCCGACGACCTCGACGAGCGCAATCGCAGGCCGCGGACTCGCCGCCATCGCGGAAGCAGAGCGCAACGCGCCCCCCGATGAAGGGATGTCGCAACTCGAACTCGAAGTCACCACACATGGCGTGTTCGGCACGCCTGAGCACCCCCTCACAGGTCCCCCTTCTCAACATCTTCGAGGGATGCTTCGTGGAACTGGTGTCGGTACCTTCGATGCGCGTGGCTTGGCACGCCCCTACACTCGCGAGGATTTTCTGCAGATTTACCCACATTGGCGCGACCCCACGGCGAAGCTCACCGTGGAACAGGAGGAAGAACTGGCGCGCCGCGAAGCAGAGGAGCTTCGCCAACAAAGCCTCACCGAGGCACGCGGAACGTTCGCTTGCGCCGCATGGGGCGCCGAAGCTGAAGAAAGCGCCACCAATGAAGGGGGGTGGGGAAGCGTCGGCGTACAAGGAACGACTGAGGCTGGCGACTGGGGCAACACAGGCGGAACCTGGGCAACCGCAACCGGCGGATGGGGCGCCGCATCTGGCGCCGACAATAGCGGCTGGGGCACTTCCCGCGAAGAACGAAGGGGGGGAGAGGAAGAAGCCGCGGAGACCGAAGCAGCACCTGCAGTCGTTCCTCTCGGTCGTCCCCCGCGCCGCATTCCCCTCGCACCACCTCCTGCAGACATTCCCCCGCATCGCGACCCGTGGGACACCATTACCTGGGGCAACGAGCCGTCAACCCCGCGTCGCACTATCTACGGACCTGCCCCTGAACCACGCCAACCTACCCTTGTCCCTGGAACCATCCCTGGGACCAACATCCCGCTCTCTGAAATTCGCGACAGAGAGTTCTTGGCGTTGATGCTGACCACCGTGGCACAAGAAGAAGCAGAAGAAGAAGCAGAAGAAGTAGCAGCAGAACCTGCTCCTGTACCTGACGAAGACCCCGAGGAAGCGCGCGCGCGCTATATGCGCACCTCCGGCTTTCGCGCTGATGATGCACTCTGGCACCAGCGCCTCGGACACCCTTCCCGCGCGACGCTCAAAAACTGCATCGACGCTGGCGTCTTCGCTCCTGGCGCACTCCTGCGCCCTGATGGCTCCGAAGTGAGTGGCGCGACACATCCGCGCAACTGCACCGTCTGCCCCGAAGCTGCGCTGAGCCACCAACCGTTCCCGCTGCTCGAACCTGGAACCAACCGATACCCCAAGCTGCACAAAGTGTACAGCGATTTCCTGAACGTGGGGCATTGCGGAATCGAAGACGAACTCTACACGCTTACCTTCATCGACGCAGGAACACGCTATGTATGGGTCGTGAACGTGGAGACGCGCGACAGAGCCTACGAGGTGTTCCGCCTCTGGCTAGCACATGCGGAGCGGCAATCTGGAAAGAAGCTCAAGATCTGGCAGTCCGACGGCGCGGCAGAATTCAGGAGCAATCAGATGCAGACATTCCTGACGCAAAAGGGGATCGAGCATCACATCTCCCTCCCCTACGCACACCAGCAACAGGGCGTAGCTGAGCGGACGAACCGCACGCTGATGACGAAGGTGCGCGCGCTGATGAAGCAATCAAAGCTGCCGCCGATCTACTGGACTTACGCGATGCACCACGCCGTGCGGGTGCACAACCTGCTTTCGACCACCGCAATTACCGGCAACCTGTCCCCGCACGTCAAGTGGACTGGGACAAAGGGGGACACATCGATGCTGCGCGTCTGGGGGTGCATGGTGCAGTACCGACCGCCGACATCAACCATCGGCAAATTCACCAGTCGCGCGCGCTGGGGAATTCACCTCGGCATCAGCCACGAGTACAAAGCGTGGATCGTGCTGGACCTTCTCAGTCAGAAAACCGCCCACGCTCGCGACGTAATTTTCTACGAGCGTCTCTTCCTCGACCAGTTCCGCGACGACGAGCAGAGGAATGCAGATCGCGTTTACGCGAACAACGGCCACAGTTACGCAACGCCCGAAGACGAAGCCGCTGCAGCACTTCTAGAGCAGGACACCAGGGCCGAATTCACTTGGGAAGATCGGCGCAGCAGCGACGACGACGATGATTCCTCAGGAGGAGGAATGGGCGGAACGGGCGGAAGCGGCGGAGGCACAACACCACCAGCACCACCTGAACCTGAGAGCGACGACGATGACGTGCAGGAAGTCATCCCGCAGCGTCGCCACGACAGCACCGTCTCAGGACTACAACTGCTCGGACTTCACACAGCAACCTCGAAAGCGCCGCGCGTCATCGAGCCCCGAAACCCGCGCGAAGCCCTCTCTGGACCACACAGCAAAGAATGGCGTGAGGCAATGGATGCGGAAATCAAGGCACTAGGGACACGCGACACCTGGGTGCTCGTCGACCGCGCAGCAATCAAAGGTGCAAGAATCCTTTCAGGGAAGTGGGTCTTTCGCGTGAAGACCGCAGCTGACGGAACGATTGAGCGCTTCAAGGCACGATGGGTGGTTCGCGGCTATGACCAGAGGCATGGGATCGATTTCGACCAGACATTCGCCCCCGTCAGTCGCCACACCTCCGTCCGCATCTTACTCGCTATCGCAGCTGCAAGGCACCTGCCACTCCGCCAGATCGATGTCAAAAACGCGTTCCTATACGCGTTAGTGGACGCTGTGATTTACGTGGAGCAGCCACACACCTATGGCGAAAGTGACTCGCGGGTATGCCAGCTGCGCAAGTCACTGTACGGCATCAAGCAGGCTCCAAGACTGTGGCAGCAGTACTTGCACAACATCTTGCTTGAAATCGGGTTCAAGCAGATGCCCCACGACCTAGGGATGTACCGCCGCGACTTCCGCGGGGAATACATCCTCCTCACGGTCTACGTCGACGACTTGCTCTACACGGGCTCAAACAACGAGCTGCTCGAACAGTTCGAGAAGGCTTTGGCGGGGCGCGTCGACATCACGTGCAACTACGAGGTGAAGCAGTTCCTAGGCCTCAACATCTCCTACGCGCCTGAAAATTGCAAAGCGCGCTGCAGGTCCAGGTGATTTTCAGCCGTTGGTTTCCGTGAGTGCTGGGCGAGCTGACTTGCGATGTAGGAGAGGTCTGTTAAACTGTATTATGCTTGTAGGCTGTAGTGGGGTAGCCAATATGGGGTACAACCCCAACTAGGGTTTCATATTTGTACCCAAACTTCTACTAGTTCATTCATTCTTGCCTAGTTCAGTTGACATGGTATTCAGAGCAGGAGGTCCCTAGGACCTACCGATCGTTTTTTTAGGGCCCACCACCGCTCGCATGCGGTTACCACGCTACCCCGTGCCCTAGCCTCATAGCGCCCTCGCGCGCCCTCGTTAGCGCCCTCGCGCGCCTCTCGTTAGCGCCCTCGCGCGCCCTCGCGCGCCCTCCTTCGCGCCCTCGTGCGCCTCTCGTTAGCGCCCTCGCGCGCCCCTCGCAGCGTCGCCCGCCCGCCGAGCCGCCCGCTCGCAGCGTCGCCCGCCTACCGCGCTGCCCGTTTCGCAGCCCGCCCGCCGCGCTGCCCGCTTGCAGCGTCGCCCGCCCGCCCGCTGCCCGCTTCGCAGCGTCGCCCGCTCGCCCGCTGCCCGCTTCGCGACCCGCCCGCTCGCTCGCTGCCCGCTCGCAGCGTCGCCCGCCCGCCCGCTGCCCGCTTCGCGGCCCGCCCGCCTCGCTGCCCGCTTGCAGCGTCGCCCGCCCGCCCGCTGCCCGCTTCGCAGCGTCGCCCGCCCGCCCGCTGCCCGCGCGCAGCGTCGCCCGCCCGCTCGCTGCCCACTCGCAGCGTCGCCCGCTCGCTCGCTGCCCGCTCGCAGCGTCGCCAGCCCGTCTCGCTGCCCGCTTGCAGCGTCGCCCGCCCGCCCGCTGCCTGCTTCGCGGCCCGCCCGCCTAGCTGCCCGCTCGCAGCGTCGCCCGCCCGCCGCGCTGCCCGCTCGCCGCGCTGCCCGCTCGCCGCGTCGCCCGCCCGCCCCGCTGCCCGCTTCGCAGCCCGCCCGCCGCACTTCCCGCCTGCAGCGCCGCCTGCCCACCGCGCTGCCC
This sequence comes from Closterium sp. Yama58-4, assembly GCA_947470075.1. Classification (NCBI taxonomy): domain Eukaryota; kingdom Viridiplantae; phylum Streptophyta; class Zygnematophyceae; order Desmidiales; family Closteriaceae; genus Closterium; species Closterium sp. Yama58-4. Next base: position 1,210,181 of record CANIUD010000111.1, on the reverse strand, counting down.
GCTTCGTGGCCCGCCCCTGCACTGCCCGCTAGCCGTGTCGCCCGCCCTCCGCGCTTCCCGCCGAGCTACCTACCTGCAGCGCTGTGGCAGCTTCCTTTGCTCTGTCGCTATGGCTTCCATCCGAGTGCTGTCGTTCGATGCTGAGGGCCGCCCTGTGAAGTTCGCCACTTGGCTGGATGACCTGCAGCTGTTCCTTCTGAGCGATAGCAAGGAGCATGTGTCGCTCTATGATTACGCGTCTGGTGCTGCACCTGCCCCTCCTGCCACAGCTGAGCTTAGTGTTCGTTCCCACTGGCAGACTCGTGACGCAGCTGCTCGCCTAGCCATTCGCAGTCACCTGCCGTTAGCTGAGCTCGAGCATTTTGGCGACTGCAAATCCGCTAAGGCCCTGTACGATGCTGTCGTTGCTCGCTACTCCTCGCCTGCCACAGCCGAGCTTAGCCGCCTCATGCTGCCTTACCTGTTCCCTGAGCTGTCCACCTTTGCTACAGTCGCCGATCTTATCACCCACCTTCGCACTAGTGACGCTCGCCTGCGTGCCGCCCTTCCCACCGAGTTCTGCGCTAAGAACCCCCCTCCACTGTACTGGACACTCCACTTCATAGTCACCCGTCTCCCTGACACCCTCAGCTCAGTGCGCGACTATTTCCTTGCTCGCTGTCCCACTGAGCTCACTGTCGCCCTCCTAGAGGAGAAGCTGCTAGCAGCCGAGAAGAGCATTGTAGCTGTAGGTGCTGCTCGCGGCGCTCCTCGCACCCCCATCTTTGAGGGGTGTTCTCCCTCTCCCCTCGCTCCCTCCTACGCTACTGCTGCTGCTGTTGACTTCCTTGGTGCTGAGTCTGCTGGCGCTGCTTCTGCTCCTGGTGGGAGGCGCCGCACTGGCAAGGGCAAGGGGGGCAAGGGTGGCGGGGGTGGCGCTGGGGGGGGAGGGGGTGGGGGAGGTGGGGGGGGAGGCGGTGCTGGAGGGAGCGGTGGCGGGAGTGCCGGTGGGAGTGGGGCCGGCGGCGGAGGCGGGGGCGGCGGCGGGAGCAGTGGCGGTGGTGGCAGCGGCGGCAGTGGCGGCGGTGGCGGTAGTGGCGGTGGCGGTGGCGGTGGTGGCGGTCGGAGCGGAGGTAGTGGCGGCGGTGGAGGTCGGAGTGGAGGCACCGGCTCGGGCCAGAGCTCCCAGCAGCAGCAGCGTCCCCAGTCGACCCAGCAGCTTCGTGAGTGGCTTGCTCAGCGTGGGACGTCTGGGGGCAGTAGCCGCTGTTCCTATGTCATTCGCACAGGTGATCGCAAGGGACAGACGTGTGGGAGGTTTCACACCCCGTACCGCTGCTTCTTCCGCCTTGACGACGCTTGGCGTGAGGAGATGGGCGAGGATGTTGAGCGCCCTCGCTGGGCTGAGCTGATGAGGGCTGGGGTTGATATCTTTGCTCTTGACTATGATGCTATTATAGCTGCCATGTATGCATTGACTGTTAGTGCCGAGGGAGACTGTTACTTGTGTGTGCCGCCTGACCCAGGTATAGAGCCCGCTGCCCTAGGTACTAGTGAGTCTGCTCTCTCTGGTATGGTGCCCCCTGTACCTGCTCCCTCCTGCACTGTCCCTGCTGCTTGCGAGTCTGCTCTCTCAGGTACAGCACCCACAGAGACTGCTCTCTCAGGTACTGCACCGACTGAGCCCTGTCACACCTTCACCCTTGACTCAGGTGCCTCCCGCTGCTTCTTTCGAGACAGTACTGAGCTCACACCGCTTTCTGCACCGGTCCCAGTCTCCTTGGCTGATCCCTCTGGGGGCCCGGTCCTTGCCCGGTCCACCACTGTGCTCCCTTGTCCGGCGGTTCCGTCTGGCTCGTTGACAGGTTTCCACCTCCCCTCGTTCTCGACGAACCTGGTGAGCAACGCTGTCCTCCAGGATCAGTGGGTTGACACCTTTACCCCTGGAGGCCAGCGTGTGGCGATCTGCACGTGCTCCAGGACCGGCCGTCACCTGGCTACGTTTACCCGTCGGCCGGGGTCGAGTCTCTACACACTGACCACTGCGTCTCCTCAGGTCGCTGCTGTCGGTCAGGTGTCTGCGTCAGGTCTGGTGGCCCACGCCTGTGAGTGTCGTTCCCTGTCGCACCAGACTCTTCTCTGGCACCACCGCCTGGGTCACCCCTCCTTGCCACGCCTTCGTGGCATGCACCGTCGCCTCCTTGTGTCCGGTCTTCCCAGGTCTCTCCCTCCCCTCCCTGCCTCGCCTGCGCCGCCTTGCCTTCCTTGCGTCGAGGGGCGGCAGCGCGCCGCTCCTCACTCCTCCTCGTTCCCCCCGACAGAGGCTCCTCTGGAGACCCTCCACCTGGACGTGTGGGGCCCAGCCCGCGTTCGTGGTCAGGGTGGTGAGCGGTACTTTTTGCTGGTTGTCGACGACTACTCGCGTTACACCACGGTCTTCCCCTTACGCACCAAGGGTGAGGTCCCTGCTGTTCTGATCCCTTGGATCCGCACGGTTCGTCTCCAGCTCCGCCGCCGTTTCCGGACGGATCTTCCTGTCCTGCGTCTGCACTCTGACAGAGGTGGTGAGTTTTCCTCCGATCTCTTGAGGACCTTCTGTCAGGCGGAGGGCATCGAGCAGACCTTCACGCTTCCGGACTCCCCACAGCAGAATGGGGTTGCTGAGCGTCGCATTGGCCTGGTCATGGAGGTCGCTCGTACCTCCTTGGTCCACGCGGCGGCTCCCCATTTTTTGTGGCCGTTTGCTGTCCGGTACGCCGCGCATCAGCTCAACCTCTGGCCCCGTGTCTCCTTGCCGGAGACCTCGCCTACACTGCGTTGGACGGGGGAGGTTGGCGATGCGTCGCGCTTCCGGGTGTGGGGTGCTCGTGCCCTTGTCCGCGATACGTCCGCGGACAAGCTCTCCTCCCGCACGCTTCCCTGTGTCTTCCTTGGCTTTGTCCCTGACGCGCCTGGCTGGCAGTTTTACCACCCCACCTCGCGCCGGGTCTTCGCCTCTCAGGATGTCACCTTTGACGAGTCGGTCCCTTTTTACCGTCTCTTCCCCTACCGCACTGCCCCCCTCCCTCCCCCGCCGCTTTTCCTTGCTCCTGGTCCCCCTCCGGTAGACCCCCTTCCCCCTCAGGGTCCTGCTCCTTCAGGTGTCTCTCAGGTAGACCCTCCTCCCGTCGCTGAGCCTGTCGAGGTCACAGGTGACTCAGGTGCTGCTGCGGGTGGTGCTGCTGGGAGTGCTGAGCCTGGGGGTGCTGAGCCTGGGGGTGCTGGGTCTGGGGGTGCTGGGGCTGCAGGTGCTGGGACTGAGGGTGCTGGAGCTGAGGGTACGGTGCCTGAGAGTACGGAGCCTGCGGGTGCGGGGCCCGGGAGTACTGGGACTGCGGGTACTGGAGCTGAGGGTACTGTGCCTGAGAGTTTGCCGCCTGGGGGTGCTGAGCCTGGGGGTGCTGCGACTGGGGGTGCTGAGCCTGCGGGTACTGAGCCTGGGGGTGCTGCTACTGAGCCTACGGAGCCTCGGGTTACTGCGTCTGGGGGTGCTCCGGTTCGGGGTACTGAGCAGTCTCTCACACCGCAGCAGCTTCGTGACTGGTACGTCCGACGCTTTCGCCGTCCTAGTGGCTCGGCTGGAGTTGGGGGTGCTGGAGCTACTCGTCCTGGGGGTGCTCGTACTGGGGGTACTGGAGCTGCCGGGACTGGCTGTTCTGGGAGCACTGTGACTGGAGCTGCTGGAGCTGGGGACTCTGGCGCTGGCGGTGCTAGCGGAGTTGGAGCTGCCGACTCTGGGGGTGGCGCTGCTGCTGGTGCTGCGGACCCACCTGGTGGAGCTGCCACTGGTGCTGAGGACCCGGCCGCTGGAGTCCCGTCTACTTCTGGAGACGCTGCGCGGCCGCGACCGTACTTCGTACCGCTCCTTCAGCAGGTTCTTGGGCAGACTCCTCCTCCTTGTCCTCCTCCCTCCGTAGAGTGTCCCCCGCCTGTCCAGCCGCAGTCACAGTTACCGCCTGCCTCGCCTCTCCCTGCTCCCTCTCCTTATATTGGTCCCACTGGAGGTCTTACAGAGCGTCGTGAGCCTGAGTCTCGTCCTGCGTCGCCTGTCCGTCCTGCTCGCACTGGTAGTCGTGTCCGTCGTGAGCGTCCTCCTCCTGTCCCAGGCACTCACTACATGACTCTGCGTCCCTCTACTGCTCCTCGGCGTGTCCCTCTACCGTCTCCTCCTGCGTCCTCTTTGCCTGCCGTTCCGGACCCTGAGTCTGACCGGTATCGCGCTGAGCACCCTACAGTCACGCGTCTCCTTGCTACTGTTGTCACTGACCCTACCTTTGAGTCCTCGGCTGCGTCTGCTCTGGTCGCTGAGTTGGTTGACTTTGCTGCTGCCTGTCGTCTAGACTACGCTGCTAGCCTTGTCGCTGAGTCAGAGTCTGCGTCAGTCTGTCCTCCGTCCGTCGGGGGTGAGTGTGCTCTTGGCACGGACGTCCTTGAGGACAGGCAGGAGGACTTTGACTCACTTGCGGCTGCTGTACCTCATCTCGTGGCCTGGTTACTTGCCCCTGAGGGAGACCCGGATGCACTAGACATCCCCACTCCGCGCACTTACGCAGAGGCGATCTCGGGTCCCTACTCCTCTCAGTGGCAGACAGCCATGGACGCAGAGATGGCATCCTGGAAGTCCACAGGCACCTACGTCGACGAGGTTCCCCCTCCTGGGGCGAACATCGTCGATGGCATGTGGATTTTCAGGGTGAAGCGGCCGCCAGGTTCTCCACCTGTCTTCAAGGCTCGTTACGTTGCTAGAGGCTTCAGTCAGCGTCAGGGGGTTGACTTCTTTCAGACCTTCTCCCCCACCCCGAAGATGACCACTCTTCGGGTTCTGCTGCACGTTGCTGCTCAGCGTGACTACGAGCTTCACTCTCTTGACTTCAGCACAGCGTTCCTGCAGGGCAGCCTGCACGAGGAGATCTGGCTGCGCCGCCCACCTGGCTTTACTGGGTCGTTTCCCCCTGGTACCCAGTGGAGTCTCCGCCGGCCAGTCTACGGTCTCCGCCAGGCGCCACGTGAGTGGCACGACACACTGAGGACTACTCTTGCGGCTCTTGGGTTCGCGCCGTCTACTGCTGACCCGTCGCTGTTTCTGCGCACAGACACGTCGCTGCCGCCGTTCTACATCCTCGTGTACGTCGACGACTTGGTCTTTGCTACTGCTGACACTGAGGCACTCGCTCGTGTGAAGTCGGAGCTGCAGAAGAGACACACCTGCACTGACCTGGGTGAACTGCGTAGCTACCTTGGCTTGCAGATCACCCGGGACAGAGCTCGCCGCACCATCACCCTGACTCAGTCACACATGGTGCAGCAGGTCCTTCAGCGCTTCGGCTTCCAGTTCTCCTCACCACAGGCCACACCTCTGGCTACCAGCCACTCGCTCTCAGCTCCACCTTCGGACGAGTCCGTAGAGCCGAGTGGCCCGTACCCAGAGCTTGTAGGCTGCCTCATGTACCTGATGACTTGCACGCGACCTGACCTCGCGTACCCTCTTAGCATCCTTGCTCGTTACGTTGCGCCTGGGAGACACAGGCGAGAGCACTGGGAGGCTGCTAAGAGGGTGCTGCGTTACCTGTGCAGTACATCAGGCATGGGGCTGGTGCTTGGAGGACGCGACAGAGTTGTCCTCACTGGTCACTCGGACGCCTCTTGGGTGGACGACCTGGCTACGCAGCGGTCGTCACAGGGTTACACCTTCAGCCTTGGCTCAGGTTCTGTCTCGTGGCGGTCCACCCGCTCTTCCTCTGTTCTCGGCTCTAGTTGTGAGGCTGAGATCTACGCCACAGCCATGGCTGCACAGGAGTTACGCTGGCTCACCTACCTGCTGACTGACTTGGGAGAGCGGCCTAGTTCTCCTCCAGTTCTGTACGGTGACAACAAGGCGGCTCTTGCCTTGTGTCAGGAGCACAGACTGGAGCACAGGACGAAGCACATTGCTCTTCGCTACTTTCTTGCTCGAGAGCTTCAGCAGCGCGGTCAGCTTCGGCTTGTGTACGTGGACTCGAAGGCCAACACTGCTGATATCTTCACCAAGGCGCTCCCGCCTAGTGATCATCAGCGGCACTGTACTTCTTTAGGCCTTGTGTCCACGTTTCCTCACTTGCTCACTGCTTGACATTCTTTGTACTGTACGTTATATATATCTTGTTGCTTGCTTGCTAGGTTTTGATCACTGTGCTGCTTGTCTTGTACTATATCTAGCACTGCATGTGAACTGGCCTTGTGGCCTTTACTTGTGCTCGGAGTGTGGTGACGTTGTGATCCACCCTGGGCTTTGCTTTGCTTTGCTGGACTGGTCTTGTGACCCTTTGTTCTCCCCCACTTTGCCTATGGGGGTGTGTTAAACTGTATTATGCTTGTAGGCTGTAGTGGGGTAGCCAATATGGGGTACAACCCCAACTAGGGTTTCATATTTGTACCCAAACTTCTACTAGTTCATTCATTCTTGCCTAGTTCAGTTGACAAGGTCTGGCCTGCAGGTGACAGAGGCGAAGAGAAGGCATCCCAGCTGCTGCTGGTAAGTCTGAATTCCAGCAGGGGACAGGGCTTTGTTGTCAGGTTTGTGGTTCGGTCCGGGGGTTCGAAGCGACTGCCACGCCAGCAGTATCAGCACTGCTCCGAACTCAGCGGCGTGGTCAAACAGGTCAAATCGAGCTACGGCCAGGAGTGAAGGGGGGTGTTACGAATAGTAACATGTAATTGTTACTAAGCACTCCTCACCGCAGCAAAGAGAAGCACGCAGTATCGAAGCAAGAAAGCGAACCGTCAGACAGTTGGAGTTTGACTCGAAGTGTCAGACAGTTGGGACGCATCTGGACCGTCGGAGGCAGACGGCATCGGACAGCTGCAGGCAGGATGTTCTTGGCGGGAACAGTTACGAAACTGTACGCGCCGCACGGTTGAATGTATTTGAATAAGGGAATGTACCCCTTAGAGTACATGACTAGCTAGGTCGTTTCGTCTTCCCTGTACTCATATTTATACTCGCTGTATTTGCATGTTTTAATCATCTCAAGCATTTACATTCACTCTGCTATTGAGATCACGGGCCCACCAACCAACTTTTCCCTGTGTGCGAACCTTCCCGAGTAGATCCTGGTTAGCGATCATTCTCTGATCATTCCAAGTTATGTGGGGTTGAAACAGTCTGGCGAAAATAAAAATATCGTGTACTTCGAAAATGTGTCAGGGGCGAAAGCGAAATCAGGAGTCGGGTAAAACAGCCTTCGCCACGATACTATGCGACAGCTGTTTCCAAGGATATGGGAGGGCCGAACGACTCTGTGTGCGACAAAGCACTGCTCCAGCCCCACCACTGGTGGAGCACATTGCGCTTCTCTTGGGGTTGAAATGGTGGCAACGCGAAACTCACGCGAGTGAGAGTAAATCAGTACACTGAACACTATTTTTACAGTTTCTAATTTACTAAAATGTTTGGACGCTTTTGAGACTTCACTTCAGAAAAACACAACATTTCAAGTGCTGAATAGGTGCAGAAAAGCATTGAAAGCAAATTGTGAATATCAAGAAATGCATTAGCAATACATTTCGGGAACGCACTCTCTCAAGCTCAGATCCCGCAACTCATAAGGATCCCGGCCGACCATATAGCGACATGCGGTGCTGGTCCCTGCACCACTCTGCACTCCCCCGGCCCACAGCAGGGCAGACCTGACGTGCGCTGCCGCCATCATTTCTGCCAGCATGGTCTGCCCCCTCCCGCATCAATGCTCCGCGGCATCCTGCTGGGCAGCAGGGGAGGCTGAAGGCAGTTTCGAGAGGAGGCTGCCTCACAGCTCCGCCAGCTCGCCTCACAGCTCCGCAAGCTCGCCTCGGGGCAGATTCACTCGAAGATCTGCTGTATGCGGTGCTTCGGTGGCCTGCCACGAGGAAGAGGGAGAGCAAAGGGGGAGGAATGGGGAGGGAGTGACGCTCATCACTTGTGCCAGGGGATCCAGTCATCGAAGAACTTATGCATGCGCATGCGTATTGCTACGCACCGTGTAGAGAAGGGAAGGGGATGGGGGGAAGCAGGGAAGGGGATGGGGGGAAGCAGGGAGCGGGATGGGGGGAAGCAGGGAGCGGGATGGGGGGGGAAGCAGGGAAGGGGATGGGGGGAAGCAGGTGAGGCAAAGGAGAATATATATCGGGGGGTAAACGGAGCTGGTGGGAGTGAGGGAGGTTGGTAATAAAAAAAAAGGGGTGTAAACAATTTGGGGGAAGTGAGATCGACAGGGAGAGGGAGTGAGGGGAGTACCCGCTCTCACCCTCTGTCTCTCACTCTACGGGACACCCCCCCCTGTTCCCCCCCCTCCGTCCTTCCCCTGCTGTCTCTCCACCTCTGCCCTTCACCTTCTGTCTCTCACTCTCTGCCCCTCCCCTCTGTTCCTCCCCCTCCGTCCTTCCCCTTCTGTCTCTCCCTGTCTGCCCTTCACCCTCTGTCTCTCCACGTGTGTCCTTCCCCCCGTGTCTCTCCCCCTCTGTCCTTAGCGAAAAACGGAGGGAGAGCAGGGGAGAGAGAGAAAGGCAAGAGAGCGAGAAAGGGAAGAGAGGGAGAGGGAGAGAGGGACAGAGGAATGAAGGTAGAGAGCAAGGTAGGGAGGGACGGAGGGAGAGAGGAAGAGAGGGGAGAGGGTGGGATGGAGGGAGGAAGCTTGGGCGAAATAAAGAGGCGGGGGCGACGAGACGAAGCGCGCGCGGGCGACGAGGAGAGGAACACAAGGCAAGCGAGGCATGCAGGGGGGAAGACCAGGAAAGGAAAGGAAGAAGGGGAACAGAGGGGAACGACATGAAATGGAGGGGAATGGAGTGGGCACTCACCTCGTGATGGGAGTCTAGGTTTAATTCTGGAGAAGGCAAACGGAAAAGGGCAAGAAGCTTACCCTCTTCCCCTCTATCCCTCCCCATCTCTCCCTCCCCTCCTGTCCATCTCCCTTTGTCCATCACCCTCTGTCCTTCCTCCCCTCTGCCCCTCCCCCTCTGTCCCTCCGCTTCTGTCCCTTCCCCCCTCGGTCCCTCCCCCCATCTGTCCCTCCACCCCTGTCTCTCCCCCTCTGTCCCATCCACTCGGAAAGCTCGAGTCAGAAAGGACGGCACAAAACATTTAGTTACTCCAAGGAAGTCATCATGGCCAGACTTAGCACAAGTCGACTCTCAAGCTGGAACCTGGCAAGCAAGACATATTTGACACAACATTGGAAGAGAGTACCGTCATCTCCCGGTTAGAAGACCCAGGGGTCTTATCCCAAATGTGCCAAAAATGGGTTATGGGGTCTTCTGTGATGGCAAATAGTACAAAAAACCCCTGGACATCTATTAATTACAAAAAAAAAAAAAAAATTTGTGTAGTGCTGTGTTGAAGAAAATCGAAAATTTCTGTATTGAATTTTGGATTCCTTCACAGCGCGGAAATTTGTTCTCAAATTCTCGCACTCGAGTCTCGCTGATTCCTATTTGCACGTACTGTAATCCCGAATAATGACAGGCACGTCAGCACTTCTTTCCTGAAGGGCGGCAAAAACGTGTGATTGATGTAGCATATTGACTCCCTTGACCACAAATTCGCCTGACAAAGTGAATTTGGTAGTTTTTTGTGTGACTCGCTAACCAGCGCATGAACTAAACACCACTCATTATAGCATGTTGAAAAAGAGGGGGGGGGGGGGGGGGGGGGGAGGTCTTTAATTGAACAGGGTCAAAAGACGGGTCCTCTCCAGGAATGACACAATAAAAGACCCCTGGTCTGGATAGAAGACCTACGGGGCTTGTACGCGGGGGGGTCTTCTTGCCAAGAGATTACGGTACAAGGCAGCTGGACCGCCAAATATTTTTTGTCTATCAAGTTTCTCTGCCATCATTCGACAACAGACAAGAAAGGAAAAGTCTCGCCAGCCTCTGACATATATTTTTTACCAGCCTCTGTCAAATGTTGTAGCCTTTAGTGATGTGTGTCATATGGGGTACAGCAGTTAGGGTTAGGTTTATGTACCCCAACCAACCATAGTTAACGCATCATTTTGTTTCTGACGGGTCTCGTTCCTCCTACCACCCGTAGCGCCCTACCGTCGAGCCCGTCCCATACCCTAGAGCCCATTGCGCCCGTTCCGTCCCCTAGCGCCTGTTGCGCCCGTCTGTCCCGTCCACTCCCTCTACTGCGCTGTCGCGTCCCGTCGCGTCACGCCCGGCCCGTCCCGTCTCGTCGCCCGCGTTTCCCCCCCCCCCCCCCCCCCCCCCCCCCCCCCCCCCTTTCAAATCTGCTATCAGCGTGCTTGCGATTCGTCGTGCTCGTTACACCCTGCCTGTCCCGCCCGTTGCGCCCGGCCTGTCCCGTCACCCGGGTCGCGCTGGCCCCTCCCGTCCCGACGCCCGCGTCGCGCCCGTTCCATCGCCCGCGTCCCGCCGCCTACGTCGCACGCGTCCCGTCGCCCTCGTCCCGTCTGTCGCTCGCATCCCGTCGCGTCCGTCGCGCTGCGCCCGTCCCTAGGCACCCGTCCCTAGGCGCCCGTCCCTAGGCGCCCGTCTCTAGGTGCCCGTCTCTAGGCGCCCGAGCGCCCGCTCGATCCAGTACCCTCGTGCCCGTTACACCCTGCCGCAACCACTATGGCAACACCTAGGGTTCTACGTTTTTATGCCGAGGGTAGGCCGCTGGAATTCGCTGTCTGGCTCCTGCGTGCGCAGTGCCACCAAGAGAGTCAGGATCAGGCAGACGAGTCTCTGTGGGCGCACGCTTCCGGTGACCTTCTTGCGCCCCCCGATCCTGCACCCTTAGGCGCTGACGCCTCCTCTGCAGACAGAGACCGTTATACACGCCAACGTGCTGCCCTGACAGCGTGGAAGTCGCGTGACGATGTGGCCTAGATCGCACTCAGCAGCCTCCTCCAAGAGTCTGAAGAGACTCACTTCACTCAGAATCGCATGGCTAGTGAGTTCCTGACTGCGATCAAGGCCCGCTACGCTACTCCCACCACTGTCTCTCTTGGTCGCCTGTTCCTCCCGTTCCTGTTTCCTGACCTCGCCTCGTTTGAGCGCTCTGCTAACTTGATTGCTCACCTGCGCTCATTGGATTCTAGCTACCGCGCTGCCTGCACTGACGCACAGCTTGCACTGCTCTCTCCACCCATGGCGATTACTTTTTTTGTCATTGCCACTAGCCTCCCTGACCGCCTTGCCTCGGTTCGTGACGCGCTTCTTCTGAAGCACCCTAGCGAGCTCACTATCGGCGTCCTTGAGTCTGCCCTCAAGGACGTCGAGAGCAACCTCCGCTCGGTAGCCTCCGCCTCTGGCGCTGTGCCCCCTCCACTGTTTCACGGGTGCACTGTCCCTCAGCTGCCCACCTTTACTGCCTCCCTCGCCACTGCCGCTACTGATGTGACCGCAGCTGCTGTTACTACTTCTGCGCAAGAGGGGCGGCCAGGGTGTGGACGACGGCGGAGGCGGCGGAGGTGGCGTGGCGAGTGGCGGTGGCGGGAGTGCAGGAGGTGGAGGAGCGCCTCACGCAGCGTCGGCTAGTGACTCCCCTGCTGCAGCTGGTGGAGGTGACGCTCGGGTTGGTCGGGCACCTGCAGGACTACCAGCTACAGGTGCTGGAGTGGCGGCTTGGTACCTGGCTCACCGACAGCAGCAGCAGCAGCAGCCACTCCTCTCGCAGCAGCCACAGCAGCAGCAGCAACAGCAGCAGGCCCTGGGGTAGGGGTCAGGACCGCGTCAGCTGTCGCGTGGTGCCGTCCACCCTCCCTGCACCTATCTCATCGACAGGTGCTCGCCGAGGCTTCCCTTATGGCCGCAGCCACACCCCGGGTCATTTCTTTTCTCAGCTCACTGACACTCTTCGCGCCGCCTACGGCGTCGACGGCCCTGCCCCTGACTGGCTTCCGTTTCTTCACTCGCACTGTGCTGCCCCTTTGGGCATGTTTGATTCTAAGTTGCTTGATCATTTAGGAACTCCTCATGCTATGTATGCTGTTGTTGACTCTAGTGCTTCTGACTCGGTTTACTCGAGTGCTTGTAGCTTAGGTGCTAGTGTTGACTCTGTGCCAGTTGCTAGTTTAGGTACTTGCTTAGACACTAGTACAGGTACGCTTCGTTGTCCTTCACCCTTGACTCTAGAGCTTCACAATGTTTCTTCCGCGACCACATGAATCTTACTCCACTTCGTGCGCCGGTCTCTGTAACTCAGGATGATCCCACTTCGGGACCAGTCACTGCTCGCTACACTACTACGCTTCCGTGCCCAGCTGTTCCCTCGGGTTTCCTGACGGGCTTCCACGTCCCCTCGTTCTCTAGGAACTTGGTGGGTGTGAGACCGCTTGTCGACAGTCACATGGGTGTTTGGATTGAGCCTTCTGAGAACACTGCAACCTGTGAAGACGGTGACACGTACGCGCACCTGGCCACCTTTATTGCTGAGCCGGGCTCTGGTCTCTACACACTTCACACTGACGCCAGAGGGAGGCAACCGCAGCAGGAGCAGCAGCTGCTGCCTCCGACTACTATCACTGCCCCCCGTCAAGTCCTCGCGTCTCACCAGGTTGCCGCCTCCCCCCAGGTAGCTGTGTCTGGTCAGGTTCCAGTGTCTGGTCCAGCTGCTGCGTCTTGTTCGTGCCGGTCGCTTGCCCACCCCACCGTTCTGTGGCACCACCGCCTTGGTCACCCATCGACACCTCGTCTGCGCACTATGTCTAGTCAGCGTCTTGTCTTAGGCCTCCCGCGAGTCTTGCCGTCGCTGCCGCCTTCGCTTGCACCACCTTGCGGTCCCTGCGTCGAGGGTCGGCTGCGCGCCACCCCTCACTCCTCCTCCCTTCGTCCGGCCACCGAGCCCTTCAAGACTCTCCACTTGGACGTCTTGGGCCCCGCATCTCGCCCTAGCACTGAGCGAGAGAGTTTCTTTCTGGTGGTCGTTGACGACTACTCCCGCTACACCACAGTGTTCCCCCTGGCGAAGAAGTCCGAGGTGACTTCTACGCTGATCCGGCGGTTTATGTCTTCACTCCGACCGTGGGGGTGAGTTTCGCTCCGGCGTTCTCGCTGGATTCTGTCGCGAGTAGGGCATCCGTCAGTCCTGGACGTTTCCAAAGTCCCTCCAGCAGAATGGGGTTGCTGAGCGCCGCATAGGCTTGGTCATGGAGATCGCCCGCACCTCCATGACTCACGCCCGTGCCCCCCATTTTCTGTGGCCCTACGCGGTTCGGTACGCCACTCACCAGCTGAACCTCTGGCCACGTGTCTCTCGGCCAGAGGTTTCACCGACTAGTCTTTGGACCGGGTCCCCTAGTGTTGCGTCGTGTTTTCGTTTCTGTGGCTACTTCGCGATGTCTAGGGTTTAGGGAGGGATGGAGGGACAAGGCGACAATTATGCGACCACCCACGACATCGCCAGCCTTCGCATCGACGTGGAGCAGACGAAGGCAGCGATCCGACAAATCGATGCCCTCCTGATGAACTAATCGGTAGCCGCCACTGCAGCAGTAAACGCAGCAGAGAACGCAACAGCGACAGCAGCAGCAGCAGCGGCGACACCGACATTTTACGGACCGATGGCACCACCTTCGCCGAACCTCGAAGCAGCTCGCCCGAGGCTCTCCGAAGCATTCGATCCAAGCATGAAGGGATCGGACGTTCGACGATTCGTGGCGACCCTCGAATTTAGTTCGAGGCCATTGGCTGTTCGACCCCGACACACGACGCAACACGGATTCGGCTCGTAGCGACACTGTTGCGAGGACCAGCACTCGAATGGATTTACTACACTGACGTGGCCCGCGGGGAGAAAACGTGGACGCAGTTTCGGGCAGACCTCATCGAATGATTCGAACTGATAAATTCGGTGTACATGGCACGACGGCAGATTCACCGACACAAACAACTCGCGAGTGTAGCACTGTACACGCAGCAGATGGAGCAACTTTTCAATCGCATCACCGACCAGACCGAAGGCGAGAAAATCCAAGCGTACACCGAGGGACTGAAGATGGAGATTTGCCGACATGCTATCGCCGCGAACTACAGTAGCTACCGCGACATCGTACGTGCAGCCAAACGATACGACGCGTTGACGCGTGATCAACCCGAAACACGATGCTACGGGCCGAACCTGCGGAGATAACTCTATCAACTGGAGCTAGTATACGGGCTAGGCAAGGGGTAGGAGTGATCTCCGTGTTCGTTCGTTCCTTAGTCGTTTCCTTGTGCACACACTACTTGCTAGTTCACGGGGAGAATTGGCAAGAGTTTCACTAGGGAAACATGACAACAAAGGGTTAGAATGACCGCATCAACATAGGCAACACAGACTACATCAGACCAAGCAAAGCTGCTAGTCGACTGCCAGCGCAGCACGGTCGACCGCGTGCCAGCACGACTTGGTCGACCACACTCCAGCAAAGCAAAGTCGCAGCTTGCCGACGTTGCCTGTCCGCGGTGCGCCAACGCTGCAGCAAGTCGGCTGCACAGCGTTGCACCCGCATGACAACGGTGCACCTGCTTCGCAGGTGCGCGCAGCTGGTTGGTGCTCCACGCCTTGTCACGAGCACAGCGCAGGCGCCCAGGTCAACTCCATGCCATCGACTGCGCCTGCCAGCCACGTCGACCTCGGGATACCACCCCCGAGGTCACCCTCGCAGAAACCACCCCCGGCGACCTTCGTACGCATCGCCCGGGTATCCCGGTCGACCGGGCAACCATTTCTGGTCGACCAGCTCGGTCGGTCGTCGGCTTCGCAAGCCCGGCGTCCCCAATGGTCGGCGCCCTCCACCTCGGCGCCCTGGTTCTCGACGCCTGGCTGCTCGGCGTCCCCAGAATCCCTTGTCGAGATCAACGTCGGCCCCTTCCTTCATCGACCACCAAGTCTGGTCGACCACCAGGTCGACCGCACTCCTGTCCGCCGGCCACCCGAATCGGCTGCCTCAAGTCGGCGTCGCTAAGTCGACCCCCGAGCACGTCGACCTCGCCAGGTCGACCTCCCAAAGTCGGCGCCTTTCCAAAGTCGGCGCCCTCGCAGTGGCCCCCGTGCAGGTCGACCAGCCCCGTCGACCAGCTCGCCCACTGCTGCAAGTCGGCTGCTCCTCTCACACCCGACCACTACATCGGCTCCGCCCAAGCGAGGACGGGGCCACACCCAACTCCCGTTGACACTCCCCTGCCGCGTCCATGTCATATTATTATGCTCTAGCCTGCAATGGGGTGCTCTATAGCGAGTACAACCCTTCTAGGGTTAGCTATTTGTACCACCATTGTTGCTAGTGCAATCCCCCTCCTTTTGCTTCATTCTCTCTTGCCTAGCTAGGTCAACCCTAGCTATGGCTCCTCAGTATACCTACTATCTCAACATGCTATCAGAGCAGGACGATCCTGTTGGGTCGATCCTGTGGGTGGGCCCCACCACCTCAGTCTTCCGCTGCTCCTACTACTGTCTGTGTCGCACGCCCCGTGGCGTGCGACGGATTTTTCATCCCGCCGCGCGCTCGGGGCGTGCGGCGGTTTTCTCCCCGCCGTGCGCCCCGAGGCGCGCGGCGGTTTCCTACCGTGGGGGACCCCGCGCGCCCCCGCCCTTTCCGTTGCGACGTCCTGGGGAGCCGCGCGCGACCCCCCGCGGCCCCGATTTCCCGTCGCGCCGCCCTGGGGAGCCGCGCTCGGCCCCCCGCTACCCCGATTCGCCGTCGAACCGCCCTGGGGAGCCGCGCGCGGCCCCTCGCTGCCCCGTGGTGGCGTCCTGGGGGCCGCGCGCCGTCCCCCTCGCCGTCCCCCGCGCTCCTTCCCCCGTTCCGCCCGTTTTAGGGTTTGGGGGTGAGGAGTGTGGGGGTGGCGACTATGGGGGTGTCGGTTGTGAGTTCCTCCCCCTGCTCCTCCTCCTCCCTCGTCTCCCTCTGCTACAGCTGCCGCTGAGGGGGGTGGTGTGTGGGAGCCTAGGGTTTGGGGTTTAAGGGGGGTACCGTGGGAGTGGAGCTAGCTAGGGTTTGAAGCAGAGGGTGTGTGTCGAGGGGTGTGGGACTGTTGGGGGAGGTTGAGCGGAGGTTGCCGTCGTGTCGTACGCAGCGCCTGTACTCCGGGGCACTCATTCCCGGTAGCTCAGAGAGCCGGTTGCGCCGTCGCCTGTGGGTCCGTTGCTCCTGCCGAGCATATTAGCCGCGGAGCCTGTTACTCCTGTACTCCGGGGCACTCATTCCCGGTAGCCACGTTGTCGCACCAGAGCCGTCTGTTGCCCGTGTGTCTGCATCTTCAGTCGTCGCCTCCTATCTACTCTCCTCTCGCCAGCCCTCCTCCTCCTCACTTGCCCCCTGTGACTGCCTCTAGCTTTGCTCATAATTTGAACCTTAAACTATTGCTTCTTGCTTGTGCTCAGAATGTGTGGTGACATCGTGATCCACCCTGAGCTTGTACTGCTTTGCTTGCTCTGCTGATTACACCCCACTTTGACTATGGGGGTGTGTCAGAATATTATGCTCTAGCCTGCAGTGGGGTGCTCTATAGCGAGTACAACCCTTCTAGGGTTAGCTATTTGTACCACCATTGTTGCTAGTGCAATCCCCCTCCTTTTGCTTCATTCTCTCTTGCCTAGCTAGGTCAACCCTAGCTATGGCTCCTCAGTATACCTACTATCTCGAAAGTCCACGGTTGGGCCCCTAGCCCACACGGCAACACTACTCGGAAAATGGCTCGGCGGCGTGCACACAACACACAGCACGCCGGTCACCGCACCAGCCATGCAAAAGGGCATGGCACCTACTGCTGCACGTCGTTGTCGCCGTCGCCGACTTCGGCCAGGCGCACTTGGCCGATCGCGACGAAACGCCGGTTGAAGGCCGGGTAGTGCAGCGCCTTCGTGAGGAAGTCGGCCGGCTGCTCAACGGTCGGGATGTACTTCAGCAAAAACTTCCTGCGCTTCACCATGTGCTGCAGCCAGGCCTGTCGTCGCTCCATGTGCTTGAGGTTGCCCGTCAACCCCATGCCCTCGGCGACTGTGATGGCCGACTTGTTGTCCACCCGAAGGACAGTCGGCTTCCCGGCATCCAGCTGCCGGAACTCTGCAAGGAGGAAGCGAAGGCGGCGTCCCTCCTTGCCGGCTTCGACGGCCGCCACGTACTCCGACTCTGTCGACGACAACATCTCGCATTTGATGCGCTGGCTCGACAAGGAGACCGCAACCCCACCGTAGACGAACACGTAGCCGCCCGTGCTCATCCGGTTCTGCTTGTCGCCAGCGTCGTCGGCGTCCACGTAGCCGACTAGCTCCAGCGACTCAGGTCCACCGCCGAACTCCAGGGCGGTGTCGCGCGTGTTGGCGAGGTAGGCAAGGCAGCGGTCGACCTCGCGCCAGTGCTGGTCGCTCCTCAACATGAGCCCACTCCCCAGCTTGCTGCAGGCGAAGGCGATGTCTGGCCTCGTCGTCGTCGCCGCGAACTGCAGCGAGCCGACCTTCTGCCGGTACTCCTCCTCCTGACCCTTCTGTGCCTCCTCGTCGTCGAAGGTAAGCTCGGCGTAGGCGTCGATGGAGACCGGCGTCTTCGGGGTCCGACCGCCCTGCTTTTCGTCGATGAAGCGCCTGCGCAGCTTGTCGGCGTAGCCCTGCTGGTGCAGCCACAGCTTCCTCGCCGGCCTGTCGCGCACGATCTCCAGGCCGAGGTACTTCTGCACCGGCGTGATCTTCCGCAGCTCGAAGGCGGCCTCCAGCAGCTCCTTCAGCTCCTTCAGCATCTCGGCACTACTGCTGGCGGCGAGCAGGTCGTCGACGTAGACCAGCACCCAGCAGGCCACGTCGTCCGCGGCGACCTTGAAGTACAGAGCCTCGTCGACCTGACTCTTCTTCCACCCGGCGTCGACCAGTTCGTCGTTGAGCGCCTTGTACCACAACAGCGGCGACTGCTTCAGCCCGTAGAGGCTCTTCAACAGCTTGCACACCCGGCCGGTCCCGTCGTTGAAGTAGTCCGGCTGGTACATGTATAGCACTCGGTCGAGCTTGCTCTGCAGGAAGGCGTTCTTCATGTCAAGCTGCATCAGGTTGAGGTCGAGGATGGCGACGATGCTGAGGAAGATCCTCAACGTGACGTAGCTGCTCACCGGCGCGTACGTCTCGTCGTAGTCGGCGCCATACACCTGCGTGAAGCCTTTCACGACCAGCCTCGCCTTCTCGCGCTCGACGGTGTCATCGATGCGGTACTTCGTTGTCAACACCCACCGGTTCTTCATGATGTTCACCCCAGGTGGGCGTTCGACCAGCTCCCACGTGCCCATGTTGAGAAGGCTGCGGATCTCCTCTTCCATGGCGGCCTTCACCGCCGGACCCTTCCAACTCACCAGCGCCTCCTTCACCGTCATCGTCGAGATGTCCCAGCGGTGCTCGGGGTCGGCGTGCATGTCGGGGTCGAGCTCCAGCAGTTCGTCGTCCTCCTCCGCGTCGTCGTACAGCAGCCCGTGTCCCGACTTCCACACCTCCAGCGACATCGTCTCGTAGAACACCACGTCCGACGTGGTGACCACCCAGTTGTCGGCGAGGTCGAGGAGCTCCCAGCCCTTGCTCGCCTCCGACACACCGAGGTGAAGGCCCCATCTGGCCTTCGGCTGCAGCTTCCCACCGCGTTGCTGCTCAGGGACTAGAAGCTGCGCCATGCAGCCCCACACTCATGCCAGCGACAAGTCGGACTTCGACCCGGTCAGCAGCTGGTACGGCGTCGTCCCCGGCGGCAGCGCCGACCTCTCCAGGCAGTTGCGGACCCAGACGGCCTGCCGTAGAGCGAGGTGCCACCAGTGGTGTTGCACGCCCATGTGCAGTAGCATCGTCCTCACCGACTCCACCACCGTCCGCATCTCCCTCTCCGCCATGCCGTTCTGCCGTTCTATGGGCAGGTCAGGTCGTGGATGATCCCCTTGCCGTCCACGAGGGCGGTGAACTCCTTTCTGAGGAACTCCCCTCCCTGGTCAGAACGCAGCAGCAACACCGACTTCTTCGTCTGCCGCTCAACCGTCACCAGCCACTTCTGGAACTCCAGCAGCACATCCGACTTCTTGGCGACCGGCCTCACCCATACGTAGCGGGTCTTGTGGTCCTCCAACAGCAAAAAATAGAGGCTAACGTCCTTGGCCGCCACCCGAAACGGCCCGCACAAGTCGATGTGCACGACGGCCAGGGCGTCCTCGGCGTCCGAGCCCTTGTCGGGGAAAGAGTGCCGCGCCAGCTTCCCGCCGACGCACGAGACGCAGGGTGAAGCGGCGCCAGACGTCGACGTAAGGTCCAGCCTGGTAGCTACCTCGTGCTTTGCTGAGCTAAGGATGGTGTCCATGCCAACGTGCGCGAGCCTTGCGTGCAGTCTGTCCGACGTCGCCTTCGTCGCTAAGACGATTGCCCGCAGGGCCACTTCCTCCGCCGCAGTCGTCGCCGAGCAGGGACGTAGGTCGGTGCAGAGAACCCGGCCGAATTACGTTGCTCGGCCGAGGACGTCGCCAGTCATCGAGATGAGCAGCATCCCGTCGCCGTCGTCCTGCAGCTTCACGCCATTCTCCTTCAGCTGACCGACCGACAGCAGGTTCGCGTCATGCCCGGGACGTACAGCACGTCGGGGATGAGCACCTGCTTCCCGGCCTCCCCTTGCAGCGCAACCGTGCCCCGTCCCTTGACGTCCTGCAGCGCCCCATTGAAGCCGCGCACGTGTTTAACGTCGCCGCTCGGCTGCATGTCGACGAAGACCTCCTTCGTCCCCATCAAATGGTGGAAGCAACCGCTGTCCAGCAGGACCACCGTCGGGTTCGCCTGTGCGGCTGCTGCCATCGCCTGGAAATCCTTGCCAACCTCTCGCGCCAGCGAGACGGTCGGCTCCACAACGCCGACCAGCGAGCACGACGCCTCCTTGTCGTCTCGCCCCTTGCCGCCATCAGAGGAGTCGGCGCCCTTTGCCGAGGTCGCCTTGTTTAGTCGACTGCTTCTCCTTGCGCGGCTGGTTTCCTCGACGCGGACGACGGCTGGTTGACCTCCCGTGGCCTCCCGTGGCGTCGCCGTCGTCGGAATCACTGCGGTCGGGGCACTCGAAGGAGAGGTGGTTGGGGCTGCGACAGATCCAGCACTCCCGACGCCGACTTCCTCCTCCTCGAGCGCAATCCTTGGCCGACTTCTGCTTGTCGACGTCCTTCGCCGTCTTCCACCCGCTGCTACCACCGCCGCCAGACTGACCACGCTGCCCCCGTCGACCACCTTGTTTCACCAGGGCGGCGACGTAGTTCACCTGCGCCAAGAGCTCCTGGGACCGCTCAGCCTCCTGCATCGCCTCGTCCTGCAAGATGTACGAGGTCAAGGTGTCCTCGTTGAGCATCGCCTGCGTGCTCGGCGCCATCAACAGCCGTTCCAGTAGGTTGTAGCTGCTCGGAAGCCCCTGCATGACGTGCATGACGTACAAAGCTGTCGAATACTGAGCGCCAACCATCCTTATGGTGGCGAGTATTCGTCGAGCCCGATTGCAGTAGTCTGTCAACGTCTCCTGGTCGCCCATACGCAGGTGTGTCAGCTGCCTCTCGAGTTGGGCGATGAACAAGTCGTCGGTGACTTGGTAAGTCGACTCGATGAAATGCCACGCCCGGTGGCCGGCGTCGAGGTACTCCCTGCACGACTTCAGGGCGATCTGCACGTCCGATCTACCAGGTGAAGGACGACCTGTACATCGGACAGCTGGAGGAGAAGATGACTCACATTCGGATGGGCGAGCAGGAGTCGGCGACGGACTACTGCAACCGTGCTCGACGGATCCTGGCTGAGATGCGGATGGCGGGCGCCGAATACTCGACGGCGTCCTACATCACCCACATCGTCAAGGGCTTGCCTCGCGGTTACAACCTCATGAAGAGGATGATGATGGTGCCCGGCACGCGTGAGTCCCTCGACGAGGACTCCATCACCAGCTACATCCTTCAAGACGAAGCGATGCAGGAGGCTGAACAGATCACTGAGCTCCATCCGCAAGCAAACTACGCTGCACCGACGAAGCTGAATCAGCAGCAAGGGCAGCGCGGGAAGCCGAGCGGAGGTGGTAGCGGAGGTGGGCGGTCGATGAAGGACGTCGGCGAGAAGAGGTCGACGCGAGACATGGGCCGAGGAGGTGGTGGTCGACGGCGGGAGTGCTGGATTTGCCACGACCCCGACCATCTCTCCTTCGAATGCCCCGACCGCGATGACAGCGACGAGGACGACAACAAGGGAGGCCGCGGTCAATCGTCCAGTCGTCGCCCACGTCGAGATGAGAAGCCGCGCAAGGAGAAGCAGACGTCGAAGAAGACGCCGTCGATGAAGGACGTCGACAGCTCCAGCGGCAAGGGCCGAGGCGACGGGGAGGCGTCGTGCTCGATGGTCGGCGTGGTGGAGCCGACAGTCTCGCTGGCACCGGAGGCTGGCGAGGACTTCCAGGCGGTGGCGGCAGCTGTGCAAGCCAACCCGATGGCGGTGCTGCTTGACAGTGGTTGCTCCCACCACCTGATGGGGACGAAGGCGGTCTTCGTCGACATGGCGCCGAGCGACGGTGTGAAACACGTGCGTGGATTCAACGGGGCGCTGCAGCCTGTCGAGGGTCGCGGAACCGTCGCTCTGCAAGGGGAGGCCGGGAAGCGGGTCCTCATCCCCGACGTGCTCTACGTTCTGGGCGTCCAGGCGAACCTACTATCCGCTGGCCAGCTGAAGGAGAGCGGAGTGCAGCTACAGGGCGACGGCGACGAGGTGCTTCTCGTCGCCGCGACCGGGGAGGTGCTCGGTCGAGCACGCTACACCGGACGAGTCCTCTGCACCGACCTTCGCCCCTGCTCGCCGTGGTCGCCATCAACTGAGGTGGTGGCTCTTCGGACAATCGTTTCGGCGACGAAAGTGACTCCCGACTGGTTGCACGCGAGGCTCGCGCACGTCGGCATCGACACGATCAAGAGCTCGGCGAAGCATGAAGTTGCTACTGGGCTCGACATCACGCCGTCGACCGGAGCAGACCCGCCGTGTGTTTCGTGCGTCGGAGGAAAGCTGGCGTGGCACACCTTCCCCGACAAGGGCTCGGACGCCGAGGAGGCACTGGCTGTCGTGCACATTGACTTGTGCGGGCCATTTCGGGTGGCTGCCAAGGATGGCAGCTTGTACTTCCTGCTGCTGAAGGATCGCCACACTCGTTTCGTGTGGGCAATGCCGGTCGCTAAGAAGAGCGACGTGCTGCGGGAGTTTCAGAAGTGGCTGGTGCTGGTGGAGCGGCAGACGAAGAAGTCGGTGCTGTCGCTCCGCTCTGACCGGGGCGGGGAGTTCCTCGGAAAGGATTTTACCACCTTCGTCGACGGAAAGGGCACTGCCCACGACCTGACGTGCCCCTACACTCCGCAGCAGAACGGCATGGCAGAGCGGGAGATGCGCACGGTCGTCGAGTCCGTGCGGACGATGTTGCTGCACATGGGTGTGCAGCACCACTGGTGGCACCTCGCTCTTCGACAGGCTGTCTGGGTGCGCAACTGCTTGGAGCGGTCGACGACGCCGCCGGGGACGACTCCGTACCAGCTGCTGACCGGGAAGAAGCCCGACCTCACGCTGGCGCGGGTGTGGGGCTGTATGGTGCAGTTCATGGTTCCCGAGCAGCAGCGCGGTGGGAAGCTGGCGCCGAAGGCTCGCTGGGGGCTTCACCTGGGTGTGTCGCCGGAGAGCAAGGGCTGGGAGGTGCTCGACCTGACCGACAACAAGGTGGTCACGTCGGTCGAGGTGATCTTCTACGAGACGCTGTCGCTGGAGGTGTGGAAGGCGAAGTATGGGTCTGCGTCGGGGCGGATACAGCACACCCGCCGACGGACACCTCGACGGCGACGGTCCCACTGCTCGCCGACGTCGATGAGCCAGCTGATGAGGATGTTGTGGAAGTTTATCCACCTCCCCCTGTTCTTGCTCCTCCCTTCCCCGCCGCAGATCGGCCTACGTCGCCACCCGTGTCGGCCACCGACGATGAGGGGAGCCTTGCGGCGTCGCCTGTGGCGCCGGCTAGTGGCATCGCCTGCGGTCGACAAGGCACCAAGCTCGTCGACGAGGGTGGGAAGCCGTCGACAACAGAGGAGCAGCAGACAGGGGAGCCGGTCGAACAGGAGGCAACAGCAAGAGTGCATTCGACAGGGGAGCAGCATTCGGGGCAGTCGACAGGGGAGCTGTCGAAGTCAACAGGAGGTGGGCAGCCGGTCGAAGGGTCGAAGCAGCTGGTCGACGACGAGGACGTCGACGAGGAAGGGGAGCAGTCGGCGGGTGAGGAGTCCACCGACAGCGACGTGGTGGAGGTGCCGATCACGAAGCCTCCGCTGCGATGCACAGGTCGAGTTCGACGGCCGCCAGAGCGGCTAAGCTTCCACGCCTGCCTACCGCCAGCTGCCTTCACCACGGTGTACGACGAGGTCGACGACGACCTGTTGTACGACGACGCCGAGGAGGATGAAGACCTGCCGGAGCTCGACCCCGACATGCATGCCGACCCCGAGCACCGCTGGGACATCTCCACGATGACAGTGAAGGAGGCGCTGGCGAGCTGGAAGGGCGAAGCGGTGAAGGCCGCCATGGAGGAGGAGATCCGCAGCCTGATCAGCATGGGCACTTAGGAGCTGGTGGAACGCCCACGCGGAGTGAAAGTCATGAAGAGTCGGTAGGTGTTGAAGACCAAGTACCGCATTGACGACACCGTCGAGCGCGAGAAGGCAAGGCTGGTCGTGAAGGGCTTCACGCAGGTGTACGGCGCCGACTACGACGAGACGTACTCGCCAGTGAGCAGCTACGTCACGCTGAGGATCTTCCTCAGCATCGTCGCCGTCCTCGACCTCAACCTGATGCAGCTCGACATGAAGAACGCTTTCCTGCAGAGCGAGCTCGACAGGTTGCTCTACATGTACCAGCCGGCCTACTTCGATGATGGGACCGGTCGGGTGTGCAAGCTGCTGAAGAGCCTCTACGGGTTGAAGCAGTCGCCGCTGCTGTGGTACAGGGCTCTCGACGGCGTGCTGCTTGGCACTGGCTGGAAGAAGAGCCAGGTCGACGAGGCGCTCTACTTCAAGACCGGCAATGACGGTGTGACCTGCTAGGTGCTGGTCTACGTCGACGACCTGCTCGCCGCCAGCAGCAGCACCGTGATGCTGAAGGAGCTGCTGGAGGCCGCCTTCGAGCTGCGTGAGATCTCGCCAGTTGTCAGGTACCTTGGGCTGGAGATCGTGCGCGACAGGCCAGCCAAAAAGCTGTGGCTGCACCAGCAGGGCTACGCCGACAAGCTGCGCAGGCGCTTCATCGACGAGGAGCAGGGCGGTCGAGTCCCGAAGACGCCGGTCTCGGTCGATGCCTATGTTGAGCTGTTGTTCGATGACGAGGAGTTCCAGGAGCGCGAGGAGGAGGAGTACCGGCAGAAGGTCGGCTCGCTGCAGTTCGCGGCGACGATGACGAGGCCGGACATCGCGTTCGCCTGCAGCAAGCTGGGAAGCGGCCTCACGGTGCGGAGCGACCAGCATTGGCGCGAGGTCGACCGCTGCCTCGCCTACCTCGCCGACACCCGCGACACCGCCTTGGAGTTCGGCGGTGGACCAGAGTCGCTGGAGCTGATCGGCTACGTGGATGCCGACGATGCAGGCGACAAGCAGAACCGGACGAGGACGGTCGGCTACGTGTTCATCTTCAGAGGGGCCGCGATCTCTAGGTCGAGCTCGCGCATCAAGTGCGCGACGCTCTCCTTGACCGAATAAGTCGGAGTACGTCGCGGCCACGGACGCTGGCAAGGAGGGACGCCGACTTCGTTTCCTTCTGGCGGAATTCAAGCTGCTCGACGCTGGGAAGCTGACAACAGCCAACGGATGCACAACGATGCAAGTCAGGCCAATCGTCTGCGCGCACCTGCGAGCGTGCGCACTGCTGTCTTCTACGGGGCAACGCTGGACAGCTGCGCTGCTGCAGCGTTGGCACGCCGTCGACCTGCAGTGTTGGCAGGTCGCCTTTCTGCAGTGCTGGCGCGGCTCCTCTATGCAACGCTGGCAGGCGGTCGACCATGCAGTGCTGGCGGTCGACCAGGCTAGGTCCATTCTGTCATGGCTTGTGTAACATTCTGTAATTCCAACTTTGCCTAGTGAAACTCTTGCCGATTTCTCCCGTGAATGTGCAAGTACTAAGGAACTAGGCAACGCTACGATCACTCCTATTAGTTCGTGCCAACCCCCGTAGCCTAGCTCACTACCAGTGTAGAGTGATTCTCCGCACTACTGCAGCCGCACGTAACTTTGGGTCTCCCTGCTACTGCTGCCGCACGTGAGGAGCAGCTACCCTCCGCTCCAACTCTAGGCTCTCTCTCTCCAACTGCAGCTGCCCCTCATGTGCACGGCGAAGAGTTGCAGGCGCGGAGAGTGAGGGTAGTCCTCAGTGCTCCTCCAACTGCTCCAACTTGCAGCTGGACCCCCTGCTCTTCGCCGTGCACGTGAGGAGCAGCTGGAGTTGGAGAGAGAGAGCCTAGAGTTGGAGCGGCGGCAGCTGGAGCTACGGCAGATGGAGGAGCAGTAGCAGCAGCAGCCGCAGCAGCAGCAGTAGCAGCAGCAGCAGCCGCAGCAGCAGCAGCCGCAGCAGGAGCAGCAGCAGCAGCAGTCACCAGCAGCAGCAGCAGGAGCAGCAGCAGCCGCCACCTCCTCCTCCTGTCTCTGGTCTTCGGACCCTCGGTCTCCCCTCTCCCTCTCCTCCCTCCTCCCCCTCTCCTCCCGTCTCCGGTCCCCCGCTTCCTCCTCCTGACCCCTCCCCAGCTGTTTTCCCCAGTTCTCAGCCTATGTTCTCCCCTCCTCTTTCTCACAGTTGGACTTCTCGCTCTCCTCGTGCTCGTCCCCAGTCCCCCTTTTCCCGTCACTGACCTTCGTACTGCCCTGTTTCGTTCTAGTCCGCCTCGTTCGTCTACGTCTGTACTTCCTTCTCCTCCTGAGTCGGCACTCACAGCTTCCCTCTCTACTCCTGTCACTGACTACTACCGCACGTACCGTCCTGTTCTCTCTCATGTTCTCGCCTCTCTTGTTACCGACCCTCGTGCGTCTTCAACCTCTGTCTCCGCCCTTACTGCCGCAGTCACTGAGTTCGCCACTACTCGCCGCCTTGACTACGCCACTAGTCTTGTGGCTGCTCCTCCTACCAGTCCTTTGGCCACGGGGGTGAGTCTGCCCTTGGCTGTGACGCCCTAGAGGACAGGCAGTTTGAGCTAGAGTTCCTGGCAGCCGCTTCCCCTCATCTCTGTGCCATGCTGCTCGCCCCTAAGGGAGACCCCGACGCCCTTGACATACCGACTCCTCGCACTTACGCTGAGGCAGTGTCAGGGCCTTGGGCCTCTCAGTGGAGAGCTGCTATGGACTCAGAGATGGCCTCTTACAGATCCACTTGCACCTACGTCGACGAACATAGTCGATGGCATGTGGATCTTCAGGGTGAAGCGGCCACCGGGATCTCCTCCAGTCTTCAAGGCGCACTATGTGGCTAGAGGTTTCAATCAGCGCGAGGGAGTTGACTTCTTCCAGATTTTCGTGCCTACCCCGAAGATGACCACTCTTCGGGTGTTACTGCACGTAGCAGCACAGAGAGACTACGAGCTACACTCCCTCGACTTCTCCACTGCCTTCCTTCAGGGTAGCCTACACGAGGAGGTCTGGCTGCGTCGTCCCTCTGCCTTCACTGGCACTTTCCCTCCTGGGACCCAGTGGAGGCTGAGGCGACCGGTCTACGGTCTCCGTCAGGCGCCTCGTGAGTGGCACGACACCCTTCTTTACCCTATCTGACCTCGGTTTCCAGCCGTCTTCTGTCGACCCATCGCTGTTTGTTTGTTATGGCTCCACACCGTTCTTTGTACTGGTCTACGTCGACGACCTGGTCTTCGCCACTGCTGACAGGGTTGCTTTGGCAGACGTGAAGTTCGAACTGCAGAAGAGACACACGTGCACTGACCTTGGTGAGCTGCGCCACTACCTTGGCCTGCAGATCACCAGGGACAGAGCCGCTCGCACCATTACACTCTCACAGTCACACATGGTGCAGCAGGTCCTTCAGCGGTTCGAGCTTCAGCGCACACCTCTTGTCGTTGACCACAGACTCACTGGTCCCTTTCCTGACGAGCCGTTCGAGCCTAGTGGTCCTTACGCAGAGCTTGTGGGCTGCCTCATGTACCTGATGACTTGTACTCGCCCGGACCTCGCCTTCCCTCTCAGCATCCTTGCTCGCTTTGTTGCGCCAGGGAGACACCGTCCTGTTCACTGGACAGCTGCTGTGAGGGTGGCAAAGTACCTAGCGACGACATCAGGCATGGGGCTGGTTCTTGGAGGGACACAGCCTGTCGTACTTACTGGTCACTGTGACTCTTCTTACGCTGACGACGCCGAGACTCACAGGTCTACTCAGGGGTACTGCTTCAGCCTGGGCTCTGGAGCTGTTTCGTGGAGGTCCACGTGTTCCTCCTCGGTCTCGACCTCTACCGCTGAGGCTGAGATCTACGCTGGAGCCATGGCTGCACAGGAGCTGCGTTGGTTGACCTTCTTGCTCACCGACCTTGGTGAGCGGCCGAGCTCTGCACCGACCTTGTTCACTGACAACAAGGCGACGATTCTTCTCTGTCGAGAGCCTCAACTGGAGAGCAGAGTGAAGCACATCAAAGTCAGGTACTTTCTTCAGCGAGAGCTGTAGAGGCGTGGACAGGCTCGCTTCGACTTTGTGGAGTCCGAGGCCAACACTGCAGACATCTTCACCAAGGCCCTTCCGCCTCGTAACCACCAGAGGTGTTGTGTGCAGTTAGGTCTCGTTGACACAGGTTCTCGTCTTGCGTAGTCTTGTGTTCTCTCCTTGCTTTGTTAGTACGCTTTGCATATACCTCTGTGAACTCTTGGACTAGCCTTGTGGCTCTTTTGCTTGTGCGTAGATTGTGTGGTGACGTTGTGATCCACCCTGAGCTTTGTCTCTTTGTGACTGGTCTTGTGACCGTACGGTTTTGGTTTTGCTTGACACCCCTCACTTCGGCTATGTCAAATGTTGTAGCCTTTAGTGATGTGTGTCATATGGGGTACAGCAGTTAGGGTTAGGTTTATGTACCCCAACCAACCATAGTTAATGCATCATTCTTACAGACCAAATCTGGGTCAGCGTTGGTTTGTGCAGTAGACACAACTCGAAGGACATCTAAAATGGCTCTTGAGAAGAAGAACAAGTGCAAGGAAGGGTGTGAAGTACAAAGAAATACCTCAAAGGAACATTTTCAGACTGTCAGCTTTTTTCTGTCATCCTATGTCGTTTAGAAGCAGAAGCTTCACGCTTACTACCACGCCTACTAATGACAAGGATTAACTACATTTCTGAATCAAGATCAGGTTTCAACCAATCAAGCAATCTGACCATGTCGGATCAAGAACTACATGTTTTCCAAATGACTTCTCTATCAACTCACAAAGACCAAATCTCTTTGTTTCCTGGCGACAATTTCTGGCAGCTGGAAGGGAAGGTCGATGCTGAAAGCAATATTTTGGATTTTACGGCTGAAAACTTTCAGGATAAGCCTATGCCGCTGGAAGAAGCTGGTCTATGGCGCTACATGACTATGCAAGAGACAGGCGTTGTTTGTCAGGGTACTCAGAAGGGGGCCGTCGTAGGTGCAGCTGCTCTTGTTTTCTCTCCTCGGACTGTGGGGATAGCTCCGAGCACATAGGTCACGCAACTGCCTCGAGTGACCGCGACTGTGACAAGGAGCCGTGGTGCACAAGGCCCTGTTGTTAGGCGGCAAGTTTGAATCTGGGCATCTTCTGCTCTAACCTAGCTGTACCACTCTCGACAAGTCAGGTTTGGTGGAGCTGACGAACCAAGGCTGATGTGCCACTTCCGTCACCAAGGCCCTGTTCGGAGTCAAATTCGAACCAGGAATTTTTCAATTGGAACCCTACCTTACAAGATTCGGCAAGGCATGCTCGGAGCCAATTGTAATAATTTGAAGCGACACATACAACATGTGGAGTCTATTAAAGCCCGAGTCTAGAATGGTAAAATTTCATAATTACTGAACTTGAAATTAGGTTTGCGAATTGTGACGAGTGCTGAATTCGCCTAACTAGGGTGGCGAAAGGTGACGAGCGCAGAATGAACCGAGCGAGCTGTTTCAGCACCTTCTGGTTCAAGATCCTTGAACTAGCCACAAAGGACAAAAATGCTACAAGACGAGAGGGTTTGACGCGCCACACTTCTAAGCTTCAGTGGTACACAATAATGTTACAAAATATTATGCAACACTTATTACAAATGAAAAGACGTCCTTTTTTTTGCACAAGTTCCACTCTAAATAATGCATTCCACTGCAGCCGTATGTGTGGGTGCTTGATCGACAGCAATGATCATTGCTAAATGTTTTAGAAATTCAACGATAAACTCATCAATGGCACAAAAGAAGCACACTATACAATGTCGAGTCAATGGTTCCGAAACCAGCTCGCCTAATCCATCTTGTGCCCATTATCATTCTTCCGGCTCACACTTGTGAATGGTGAGTGATGGTGCTGCATCTGTGAGTCGCGAGTCAGGGGCACAGTTGAGAAAATCCCTAGAATGAGAAACGGGGGAGAGGACATGGGCATCGAGGGAAGGGATGAGAAGACAAGGGAGGGAAGGGAAGGTAGTAGACGACAGTGGAAAGGAAGGGAGGAGAAGAGAGGAAGGGAAGGGAGCGAAGGGGCAGGGTTCATCAAGAAAGGGGAGTGGGAGGGGGATAGTGAGGTAGTGGCGCGGTGGTAAGTGGGAGCAGCACAGGGAAGTGGGGTAGCTGTGCGTACGGAAGTGGGAGCAGCGCGGGTGAGAGTGGGGAAACAGCGCATACGGAAGGGGGAGGGAGGGGGGCTGAGAGTGAAGGTAGGAGACGGGCTGTGCGGTGAGGGACGGGAGGAGATGGGCGGAGGGAAAAGGGGAAGTGAGATGGAGGGAAGGGAGGCACAGGAGAGGAGAAGAAGGGCAGATTAGGAAGGAGGACGAGTGGCTGAGAGGGTGGGGAGTGGAAGAGCGGGAAGCATGAGTGAGCGATGAGAGGAGAGGGGCTGAGAGAAAAAGGAGGAGAGGGGCTGAGAGAGAAAGGAGGAGAGGGGCTGAGAGAGAAAGGAGGAGAGGGGCTGAGAGGGAAAGGAGGAGAGAGGCTGAGAGGATAAGGAGGAGAGGGGCTGAGAGGGAAAGGAGGAGAGAGGGAGAGGGAAAGGAGAGGGGCTGAGAGGAAAGGAGGAGAGCTGATGGGGAAAGGAGGAGAGGGGCTGAGAGGGAGGGGGGGAGGGGCTGAGAGGGGGAAGGGAGGAAATGAGAAGAAATGGAAAAAGCGGGGATTGGAGGGAAGAGAGGGTTCAGTGAGAGAAGGGAGGGAAGGGAGAAGGACGTGTGCGGGGATAAGGGCGAGAAGCGACGGGAGGGTAGGGGCAGAGGGAGAAGAGAGGAAGGGAGACGAGAGGCAAGGGAGGAGTGGGAGGGGAAACCGATGGGGGAAAAAGGGAAGTGAGACGGAGGGAAGGGAGACATCGGAGAGGGATGGGAGGAGAGGAGCGGTGAAGAAAGGAAGGCATGCGGCTGAGAGTGGGGGAAGAGGGACGGAGGGCGTGGGAAGGGAATGGGAGACTTGGGGGGGAAGTGAGGCATAGAGGGAAGGGAGCGAGCGGTGGGTGTGAGTGAGCGGTGGGTGGGTGTGAGTGAGCAATATGAAGGGGAAACTGTTCGAAGGGAAGGGGGGAACCTGCGCGTAGGGAAGGGAAGCTAAGGGAAGAGAGCGACGGGAGCAACAAGGGCGACGGGAGCGACGTGGGCGACGGGAGCGACGTGGGCGATGGGAGCGACGTGGGCGACGGGAGCGACGTGGGCGACTGGAGCGACGTGGGCGACGGGAGCGACGTGGGCGACGGGAGCGACGTGGGCGACGGGAACGACGTGGGCGATGGGAGGGACAGGAGGGGCGGGAGCTACGGGAGCGACGGGAAGAGGGACGGGGAGCCGACGCTCGCGGCGGGAAGAGGGACGGGAGCGGGACGAGGGGTGGGAGGGACGAGAGGAGCGGGAGCGACGAGAGGAAGCAGCACGGAGCAAAGGGCCGAAGTGCGAACGAAGGGAGTAAGGGCGAACGAGCGTGAGTGAGCGAAGAGCGAGAGTGAGCGACAAAGCGAGTGATTGACGGGAGTTTAGGGTTTGACGGGCGTGAGTGAGCCGGGAGCGTCCGTGACAATCTAAGGAAGCGAGGGCGACGGGCAGGGGCAAAGCAAGTGACAATGTAAGGAAGCGGCGAGGGCGACAGCGACGAGGGCGACGAGCTCGATCGGCGGGACGTTAGCGCTAGTGAGGAGTCACGTGTGTGACGGGAGGGAGGGGAGGGCAGTATATGACGGGGACGAGAGAGTCTGAATGGACGGGATTGAGTGTGCAGGGAGAGAACTACAATATTCTACGTTATGGAGCCTCCTAGGTATCGAGTCTATTATGGTGAGTTCTGGCTTCAAGTTTCCGGAAGTATGAACAGTGACCTGTTTGAGGCGAAAGTGTTGATCATTTTGCCAGGGTTGATCTCAACCAATCAGTCACACTTCATTGGAACCAAACTCCTGGATTGAGAAAGCTTGCTTCTGTCGCAATTGGCATCGTTCTCATTACAATGGGTTCAAGTACAACAGTTCCTAGCAGTTATACTAATATACTATCACATCCAAAATGTCTAAGAACTACTACTCTCATAAGCTGACTAGCCTGGGGAGGGTGGGTGGGAATTGAACTTGAGCGATTGTAAAATGAGAGACGTGGGTGGGGGAAGAATGACCCCAGCCCACATTATATATTCGGAGAAGGCGAATACCGCGCTTCGACGATGCACAAATTGCGTTACAGTCAGCTTCGCTTTCACAATACGCAAATTTGAAAGCGATAAAACGTTTTTTTTTTTTTGGCAATTTCTACTTCAAGAATCTTGAACTTGAACTCTAACCATTCTAGACTTGGGCTTTAAGGCGTTTCTGCCTATGTTGACGGCACAGTGGGTTCTTATAGCGTTCAAGCTGAAATATTTAGGCGTTTAGTCTATAAGCCTCCATAGAAAGCTTCGAGGTTACGGTATACACTACCTATGCCCTTATTATCTATGCCCTCTAGCTCCGGTTACGACCGACGGTGTTTTTGCATTGTACATTGTATAATGCATTTTCACCTACCAAAAAAATCGACCATTTGGTCGACTAAAACTTTCGCGAACTCCGACTACATGATCGATTTTGAAGTCGACTAGACTTCAACCCCATTTCGATCTTTATAACGACCAGACACATTCGGTGGCCGATTTGTGGGCCGCTTCATCGAAAGTGTCAGATTTGCAGGGTGTTTGGTGGCCGGAATGTGCGACGGAGTCACACAGCTAAACACTACAGTGTCACAATGCGTCGGAATGCATTGCGGTACAGGGTGTCTGTCAAACATTATATGTTGGCGTTCTGTAGGCTACAGTGGGTTTGGCCTTAGGGGGTACGATATTCTAGGGTTTCATACTTGTACTCCCATTCTTGCTAGTCCAAACATTCCTGTTTCTTCACATGGTATAGAGCGGGTTCCCTAGTGGGACCGTTTCTTCCTAGGGCCCACCGTTAATTTTTTTTTTTTTTTCCTGACCTGCCCTACCCTTTCGTGGCCCCTTAGCGGCCTGCGCTGCTCCTGAGGCCCCCCCCCCCTTAGCGGCCCCTTCGCGGCTCCTTCGCGGCCCCCCTTAGAGGCCCCCCTTCGCGGCCCCGCTTCGTCGCCAGTCGCGACCCCGCCCCGTCGCCACCCGGGTGTCGCCCCTGCCTCGTCGCGACGCCTCAGCGGGACCCGCGCGTCGCCCCCGCCACGTCGCGACGCCCCTGCGGGACCCGCGAGGCGCGGCTCCTGCGCATCGCGACGCCCCAACGGGACCTGGGCGTCGCCCCCGCTCGTCGCGACGCCCCTGCGGGACCCGCGCGGCGTCGCCCCTACCCGCCGCGGCGCCCTGCCCTAACCCGCGCCTCTGGCCCCTGGAGCAGCCCCCCTTACAGCAGCCGCCCCTGCAGCAGCCGCCCCTGGCCCCTGGAGCAGCCGCCCCTGCAGCAGCCGCCCCTGGCCCCTGGAGCAGCCGCCCCTGGAGCAGCCGCCCCTGCAGCAGCCGCCCCTGGCCCCTGGAGCAGCCGCCCCTGCAGCAGCCGCCCCTGGTCCCTGGAGCAGCCGCCCCTGCAGCAGCCGCCACTGGCCCCTGGAGCAGTCGCCCGCCCCTGGAGCAGCCGCCCCTGCAGCTGCCGCGGAGCCCTAGTCCTACAGTGGTAGCAGCTTCGCCGTTGCCGCCGTCGTACGCCTGCCCTTCTTGCCACTGGTGAGCACTGCCCTGCTACTGCTCCTGCTAGCCTGCTGCTGCTGCTGTCATGGCTACTCCCGCTGTTCTTACCTTCGATGCTGAGGGTCGTGCGATAGACTTTGAGGTCTGGCTCGATGATCTGCAGCTTTTCCTGCAGTGTGATAGCAAAGACGGTCTCTCGCTGTTCGATCTCACGTCGAGCGCCTCTCCTGCCCCTGCTGCCGATGCTGACAGTACTGTTCGCTCACAGTGGACCACACGCGATGCTGCTGCCCGTCTTGCTGTGCGTAGTCACCTGCCGTCCACTGAGCGCGCGCACTTTAGTCAGTACAAGAGTGCTAAGACCTTGTACGACGCTGTCGTTGCGCGCTACTCCTCCCCTGCCTCTGCTGCCCTTAGTCGCCTCATGCTGCCGTACCTTTTCCCTGACCTCGCCGCCTTTGCTACAGTCGCTGACCTCATTACGCACCTCCGCACTAGTGACACCCGCTACCGCGCTGCGCTTCCTGCTGAGTTCTGCGCCAAGAACCCCCCCCCCCCATGTACATCACCCTCTACTACCTAGTCACCCGGCTCCCTGACTCCCTTCACTCGGTCAGGGATCACTTCCTCTCTCTCTGCCCCACCACACTCACCGTTGACCTCCTCGAGGAGCGCCTCCTTGCAGCTGAGAAGAGCATAGTCGCTGTAGGAGCCTCTCGTGGTGACCCTCGTGCCCCTTTCTTTGAGGGGTGCTCCCCCGTTCCCCTTTTGCCCTCTGTTGCCTCTGCTGCTGCTGTCGACCTCCTTGGCACTGAGTCGGTCGGCGCTGTGTTTGCCCCTAGCGGGAGGCGCCGCACCGGCAAGGGCAAGGGGGGCAAGGGTGCTGGAGGAGCTAGCGGGGGTGGTGGTGGTGGCGGAGGAGGCGGCGGGGGGGGTGGGGGTGGAAGTGGGAGTGGTGGCGGAGGTGGGGGCTCTGGTGGCGGCGGTGGAGGCGGGGGCAGCGGTGGTGGCGGCGGTGGGAGTGGAGGAGGTGGCGGTGGCGGCGGTGGCGGCAGTGGCGGCGGTGGCGGTGGCGCTGGTCGTGGTGGCTCCGTGCACGCCGCTCAGTCGGCCGGTTGCGGTCTCTCTAGCAGACCCCTCTGGGGGTCCTGTCCTTGCCCACTACTCCACTGTGCTACCGTGTCCAGCGACCCCGTTTGGCTCCCTGTCAGGTCTTTACCTCCCCTCGTTCTCTACGAACTTGGTGAGTGGTGCTGACCTACAGGATGGGGGGGTTGACCAGTTCACTCCTGCGAGTCAGCGGGTGACCCACTGCACGTGTGCTCGGACGGGCCGACACTTGGCCACGTTTACCCGTCAGCCGGGGTCGAGCCTGTACACACTGACTACCGAGTCTCCTCCGGTTGCTGTGCCTGGTCAGGTAGCTGCGTCGGGTCAGGTGTTTGCTGCAGCGTCTCGGTCTGGTCCTGAGTCTGCCCCCTGCTCGTGTCGCCTCCTGTCCCACCAGACTCTTCTCTGGCACCACCGCCTTGGTCACCCCTCCCTGCCTCGTCTCCGAGGCATGGCCTCTCGTGTCCTTGTCTCTGGTCTCCCCCGGTCTCTCCCTCCCCTCCCTCCGGGGCCTGCCCCTACCTGCGTTCCCTGCGTCGAGGGGCGGCAGCGCGCCACTCCTCACTCCTCCGAGTTTCCGCCGACAGAGGCTCCGCTGCAGACTCTTCACATGGACGTGTGGGGCCCAGCTCGCGTCCGTGGACAGGGTCACGAGCGTTACTTCCTGCTGGTGGTTGACGACTACTCGCGTTACACCACGGTCTTCCCCTTGCGCCGCAAGGATGAGGTCACTGAGGTGTTGATCGACTGGATCCGCGCTGCTCGTCTCCAGCTCAGGAAGAGTTTTGGCTCGGACTTTCCTGTTCTGCGTCTGCACTCCGACAGAGGTGGAGAGTTTTCCTCCGGCCCTCTGCGAGCCTTCTGTCGTGCGAGGGGCATCCGCCAGACGTTCACGCTTCCGGCCTCCCCACAGCAAAATGGGATTGCTGAGCGCCGCATTGGCATGGTCATGGACGTCGCTCGTACGTCCATGATCCATGCGGCTGCTCCCCATTTTCTGTGGCCGTTTGCGGTTCAGTACGCGGCGCATCAGATCAACCTTCAGCCCCGGGTCTCCATGCCGGGGACCTCCCCCACTCTGCGGTGGACGGGGAAGGTTGGCGATGCGTCTGCGTTCCGTGTCTGGGGATCTCGGGCTTTTGTCCGAGACTTGTCTGCGGACAAGCTGTCCTCCCGTGCTGTTCCCTGCGTCTTCCTTGGCTTCCCCCCTGACGCGCCTGGTTGGCAGTTTTACCACCCCACCTCGCGCCGTGTTCTGTCCTCCCAGGACGTCACGTTTGACGAGTCGGTTCCGTACTACCGTCTCTTCCCCTACCGCACTGCCCCGCTCCCCCCCCCGCCGCTCTTCCTTACGCCAGGTCCCCCCCCGGTAGACCCCCTCCCCCCTCAGGGTCCTGCTCCTTCAGGTGTGTCTCAGGTAGACCCCCCCCCCTTGGCTGAGCCTTTGGAGGTCACTTCCGACACCTCTGGCCCACCTGAGGGGGGTGACGTTGCTGCTGACGCCCCGGCGGCCTACCGCCGCACACCACGCTTGGAGACCCCTCCGGGGTTCCCTCCGCGACCTTCTTCGCCGCCTCTGCAGCCGGTTACTGTTGACTCTGGTGCTGTTGGGGGTGGTGCTGAGCCTGGGGGTGCTGAGTCTGGGGGTGCGGAGTCTGGGGGTGCTGAGTTCTTGAGGTGAGACGCCTGAGGGTACTGGGACTGCTGGTGCGCGGCCTACTTGGAGTGGCCGCCTTCGTCCGCGTGTGCCTCTCACCTCACAGCAGCTGCACGACTGGTACGGTCGCCGTCAGGGTCGCGCTGCTGGAGCCCGGGGCTCTGCTGCTGGAGGTACTTCTGCTGACGTCCCTGGAGCTAGGAGTGGTGCTGGTACTTTGTCTACTGGAGGTGCTGGAGTCGCTGGTCCCGGAGGTGCTCGTACTGGAGGTACTGGAGCTGCTGGGGCTGGGGGTGCTGCGTCTGGGGGTGCCGCTGTTAGAGACGCTGTAGCTGGAGACCCTGGGACTGGAGGTGCTGGTTCTGGGGGTGCTGCTGCTGGAGACACTGAGGTTGGAGACCCTGGGACTGGAGGTGCCGGTTCTGGGGCTGGTGACGCTGGTTCTGGAGGTGCTGGCGCTGGAGGTGCTGGCTCTGAGGCTGGAGCTTCTGGAGCTGCTGGAGGTGCTGGAGCTGCTGGAGGCACTGGAGCTGCTGGAGGTGCTGGAGCTGCTGGAGGTACTGGA
Organism: Closterium sp. Yama58-4; assembly: GCA_947470075.1. NCBI lineage: Eukaryota > Viridiplantae > Streptophyta > Zygnematophyceae > Desmidiales > Closteriaceae > Closterium > Closterium sp. Yama58-4. The sequence goes on along the minus strand of CANIUD010000111.1, from coordinate 1,173,556 downwards.
GCTGCTGGAGCTGCCGGTGCTGGTGCGGCTGCGCCGACACGACTGTTCTTCGCTCCACCGTCTCCGTCGTCTCTGCCGCCGCCTGACTCTGTTCTTCGTCAGGTTCTTACCCTCCCGTCGTCTACTGGTCTTCCGTTACAGCCTGGCTCACCGCTGTCTGCTCCTTCTCCTTACACTGAGCAGACAGGTGGTCTTGCTAAGCGTCGTGAGCCTGCGTCGCGTCCTGTCTCGCCTGTTCGTTCTGGTCGTACCGGTCGTCGTGTTTCTCGTTCGCGTCAGCCGGCTGTCCCCGGCGCACACCTCGTAGTCCGTCGTCCTTCCTCTGCTCCGCAGTCTGCTCCTCTGCCTTCCCCCCCTGCGTCCTCTCTACCTGCCGTTCCGGACCCTGAGTCTGACAGGTTTCGTGCTGAGCACCCTACTGTCACGCGTCTGTTAGCCACTGTTGTCACTGACCCGTCGTTTGAGTCTACTGCTGCGTCTGCCTTAGTTGCTGAGCTTGTTGACTTTGCTGCTACCTGTCGTCTAGACTACGCCGCTAGTCTTGTTGCTGAGTCTGAGTCTGTCTGTCCTCCGTCCGTCGGGGGTGAGTGTGCTCTTAGCACGGACGTCCTTGAGGACAGGCAGGAGGAGTTCCAGTGTTTTGCTGCTGCTTTACCTCATCTTGTGCCCTCGTTGCTTGCCCCTGAGGGAGACCCGGATGCACCAGACATCCCGACTCCGCGCTCTTACGCGGAGGCGATAGAGGGTCCCTACTCCTCTCAGTGGCAGGCAGCCATGGACGCAGAGATGGCTTCCTGGAAGTCCACAGGCACCTACGTAGACGAGGTTCCCCCACCTGGGGCGAACATCGTCAGTGGCATGTGGATTTTCAGGGTGAAGCGGCCGCCGGGTTCTCCGCCTGTCTTCAAGGCGCGTTACGTGGCTCGAGGCTTCAGTCAGCGGCAGGGAGTTGACTACTTTCAGACCTTCTCCCCCACCCCGAAGATGACCACTCTTCGGGTGCTGCTGCACATAGCCGCTCACCGCGACTACGAGCTTCACTCTCTTGACCTTAGCACAGCTTTCCTACAGGGCAGCCTGCACGAGGAGATCTGGCTGCGCCGCCCACCTGGCTTCACTGGGTCGTTTCCTCCTGGTACCCAGTGGAGCCTCCGACGGCCAGTCTACGGTCTCCGCCAGGCGCCCCGTGAGTGGCACGACACACTGAGGACTACGCTTGCGGCTCTTGGGTTTGCTCCTTCTACTGCCGACCCGTCGCTGTTTCTACGCACTGACACCTCTTTGCCGCCGTTCTACATCCTCGTGTACGTCGACGACTTGGTCTTTGCTACAGCTGACACTGCTGGACTCGCCCACGTGAAGTCTGAGCTGCAGAAGCGACACACGTGCACAGACCTGGGTGAACTGCGCAGCTACCTCGGCTTGCAGATCACCCGGGACAGAGCACGGCGCACCATCACCCTGTCTCAGTCACACATGGTGCAGCAGGTCCTTCAGCGCTTCGACTTCACGTACTCCTCGCCTCAGGCCACTCCTCTGTCTACTCGCCACTCGCTCTCAGCTCTGCCTTCGGATGAGTCCGTAGAGCCGAGTGGCCCGTACCCAGAGCTTGTTGGCTGCCTCATGTACCTGATGACCTGCACTCGACCTGACCTTGCATACCCTCTTAGCATCTTGGCACGCTATGTTGCTCCTGGGAGACACCGACCAGAGCACATGGCTGCAGCGAAGAGGGTGTTGCGCTACTTGTGCAGTACGTCGGGCATGGGGCTTGTGCTTGGAGGGCAGAGTCCAGTGGTCCTCACTGGTCACGCAGACGCGTCTTGGGTTGACGACCTGGCTACGCAGCGGTCGTCACAGGGTTACACCTTCAGCCTTGGTTCCGGCTCTGTTTCGTGGCAGTCTACCCGCTCGTCGTCTGTTCTCAGCTCCAGCTGTGAGGCTGAGATCTACGCAGGAGCCATGGCTGCACAGGAGTTACGCTGGCTCACCTACCTGCTGACTGACCTGGGAGAGCGGCCTCGTTCTCCTCCGGTTCTGTACGTAGACAACAAGGCCATGCTGGCCTTGTGTCAGGAGCACAAACTGGAGCACAGAACGAAGCACATTGCTCTTCGTTACTTCCTTGCTCGTGAGCTGCAGCAGCGTGGTCAGCTGCGCCTTGCTTACGTGGCCTCTCAGGCCAACACTGCTGATATCTTTACCAAGGCACTCCAGCCTTGTGATCATCAGCGCTTTTGTACGATGTTAGGTCTTGTGCCTACCTGGCCTCACCTGCTTACCTCTTGACTTTGCTTTGTACTGTGACCTATATATATCTGCCTTTGCTTGTTTGCCTTTATATATAATCCTGCATGTGAACTGGCCTTGTGGCCTTTGAACCTGTGCTCGGAATGTGTGGTGACATTGTGATCCACCCTGAGCTTTGCTTTGCTTTGCTTGACTGGTCTTGTGACCCCTTGTTCTCCCCCACTTTGCCTATGGGGGTGTGTCAAACATTATATGTTGGTGTTTTGTAGGCTACAGTGGGTTTAGCCTTAGGGGGTACAATATTCTAGGGTTTCATACTTGTACTCCCATTCTTGCTAGTCCAAACATTCCTGTTTCTTCACAGTGTCAAGATGTGTTGCGCGGCTCCATTTACAACATGCAAAAGAGGGAACGATACATTCTCCCCTGCACTATTAGGTACAGGTGTCTATAAACATGCCGTGCCTCAAACACAAATCATTAGACAGGATGGCCCGTCCCTATATCTCAAGATGGGCACAACGTTTAGCGATGGGCATCACACACGTCGTTCTGCTCCCCTTGGTTGCTGCGGTCGGAGTCATGGTGCCAATGCTCCTGGACTTCGCTGACGAAAGTAAATAAGTTTTTTTTTTTTTTTTTTTTTTCAAAACGACTGAAGCTTTCAACGTACAAGATGGATGGACCGGTTACTGCACATGTCGCCTGAACACCTTTACGAAGCACTTCACGTGGATCGTAATGTGTTCAGTTACCTATGTCGCGCATGGTCAGCACATCTCATCAGCATTGGCAAACACGCATGTTGCTCTTGTCCTGGTTCGCTTCGGGAGCGGAATGACATACCGACAGCTAGGACTACTCTTTGGCTTCTCGCATGCGCACGCCCACACGATCGCTACGGCATGGATCCGCCTCAGCAAGGAGCACCTTATGAATGAACGGATCATCTGGCCAGACGCGGACGTGCTTGCAACAGCTGAAGAGGAGTTCAAATGGGACAACGGCATACCCGGAATAGTAGGTGCCATGAACAACACCTTCATTCACACGCGCGGCTCGAAAAACAAGCAATAGAAAATGGAGTAATCGTCAACTACTGCATCGTCAGTGATGCTGCCTACAGACTCAATGATTACACATATGTACCCTACAGAGCTACACCTGGCCAACTCCTACCGGACGCCCAAGCTGTCTGGAACAAGCAGCAATCACGCGCGCGGATGATCGTTGAGCAAGTCAACGGTCGCCTAAAGACGAAGTGGCGCATTCTGGACTGCAGGATGGAATACCGCTGTCACCATGTCCTGGCGATCGTCGCGGCGGTTGTTATGCTGCATAACTTTGAAATGATCATAGGGACAAGGTACCGCATTGAGACACCCTACCCACGTAACCGCTAGTGGCTTAACAGACAGGCGGCTGAGATTACACACATGGGCAGCGAGATCCTGGGCCTCACTCCAACTTCGAGGCGGAATCACCTTTTCTGCTTTCCTTTACGCTTTTTCGCGTCTCGAGCATCCCGAGCTCTCTCGTCCTCTGCTCGGGTACGTTCGAAAAATTGTGACATTTCTGTTTGGATTGCATTTGTTAGTTCCTTCGTCATAAAGCCACACATTTCGTACATCATCCCGCGCTTGCCATTGCGGCCCTCGGGTCGCGCTGCATAATTGCCACCGTCACTGTCTCGAAACCCTCCCAATGTAGTCGTAGGACGCGCCCTCGTCGTGGTGCGACCAACGCGGAGAGATCCACCCGGCCTCGCACCGACGGATAAAGCGCGCTGCCTCGGGGATGTGCCTAGACGAACACAAGTCGGCATCGATGCCACGGGTCTGGCCACAACGAGCCCCGTCCCGCGGACTTGTGCTGTGTCGAAGTCCAGGATGGAAGTTGAAGGACCATTTGGAGCCGTTGGCGCATCTGCCATTGACACAAGCGAGCGGGCTATTATCACATGTTGAGGTGTATTGCAATGTGTTCATTCATAACAACAATTAATGCCACAAATGAAAACAATAACTCAAAACATTTTAATGTCAGCACTCACCAACTCGAATAACCCTGGCGCCGTAGTGGATGGTGCGGCTAAGGGTAAGGGTGACGGGGCGGCCACACTGTCCGGCAATGAATCGGGCGCCATGTTTCCCCGCGTCCGAAGGTGTGCTGGTAGTCGTTGGCTGCGTGGCACTGTTGACGGTTGTTTGCCCTAGGGTGCTTTCAACCGTGGTCTCCGGGTTGACATACTCGCGTGTCGCGAAGATTTGGTCGGTGAGATCGTAACACGCCGGACAGCCGGCCGGCCGACCTTCACCAAAATTTTTCATTATTGTGCTCCACCATAGCCATGTGGCTTCCATGGTGCACCATAACCAGAACCAATAAAGATCAAACCTCACACGTGTGTGATTGATCTGTCATTGGACACAAATGTTCCAAAAATGTCCAAAATCGGCCCTCCAAAACAAAGAGTCTTGCAGGACAGTTTTGGGACTCTTTGAACTGTACCATAGTTGTTCCCGAGAGACTCTTCGGGGATGGTGGTGAAAAGTGTCCCAAAAGTCTCCCGCGGGATGGTTTTGGGACGTTTTTCGGAGCTGGGATTTTTGAGATGTCATGGCTTTATGGCTTTCAAGGGCGCTGATGCGGGTGACATTTTGACGGAGGTCACCGCTGATGGCGTATTGGTCGTTGCTGGTGGTGGGCCCGGAGAGTCTGCAGTACCTTTTCCTTCAGGAACCATAGTGATGCAGACTTGTAGTAGGTTTTAATGAATGCTTTTATAAGAAGGTGTGTTCTTAGGAAGAACAAGAACTTGGCAGGTCTTATAATCCACTCTAGCTCTCATACCGTGTTGGTAGAACTGAAGGATCGAAGTGGACAGATAAGACTAACCAAAGTTGTGAAGACAATGAAGTCTTTGTATTGACCTTGTTGATAATGGTTAAGAACAAGATGATTGAGATAGAATTACAAATGATTTAAATAGAAATCTAGCTAGCCATGTACTCTGAGGGGTACATTCCCTTATTCAACCGTCATAACTACAATAACAGTGATTATTGCCATCCTCGACAGTTACTGCGTTGCATTGCGTAACCTCCGATACAATTGCGTGTTTTTTCAACAGTCGCAACCGTTGACTTCCAGCGACTGTTGACCTCCGGGCAACCTCTTCGAGCAGTTGCGTGCTCTATACTGTTACGATCAGAGATTGATCGACCCTAGGATCACCTCAGGAAGGTTCGCACACGTCTAGGTAGTAGTGGTGGGCCCTTGACCTCAATAGCAGAGTGAATGTAAAATGCTTGAGATGAATTAAAACATGCAGATACAGGGAATACAAATAGTGGTACAGAGGAATATGAAACGACCTAGCTAGCCATGTACTCTAAGGGGTACATTCCCTTATTCGAATTCAAACCAACCGTGCGACTCGAACAGTTACGAAATCGTTCCCGCCAATTCCCTCGAATCTACAGCTGCCCGATGCCGTCTGCTCCGACGGTCCAGATCTTTCCCAACCGTTTGTGTCGCTTCGAGTCAACTTTGACTCTTCGTGTTCATCCCGATACTGTGTGTTTCACTTAGCTGCGGTTAGGAGTGCACAATAGTATTTTACTATTCGTAACACCCCCCTTCACTCCTGGCCGTAGCTCGACTTGACCTGCTTGACCACTCCGCTGAGTTTGAAGCAGTGCTGGTTCTGCTGACATGGCAGTCGCTTCGTCAGGAAGTCAGCTGCCATGTCACCTGTCGGGCAGTAAGCCAAATCAACCTTCCCCTTGTCGATTTCGTCCTTGACGAAGAAATACCGCAGCGCAATGTGCTTGGTGCGGTTGACGAAACCAGGCTTGTTCGCGATGCAGATCGTGCTCTGGTTGTCACAGTGCAGGCGGAAGGTTGTCGAAACTGGGATTTTCGCCTCCTGCAGGAGTTCCTGAGAGTAGAGGCCTTCGCGAACTGCTGCTGTTGCTGCGATGAATTCCGTTTCGGCCGATGACAGGGCAACCAGCTCCTGTTTCTGCGAGTTCCATGAGATTGGTCCCGTCGGCTCGAGGCGAAATAGGAAGCCAGTCTTGGACCGTCGATTGTTGGGGTTTGCTGCATGATCGGCGTCCACGTAGCCGACGAGGTTGAATGATGGGGTCGACACTGTTGAGTAGCACAGCCCAATCTTGGGCGTTGAAACGAAGAACTGTAGGGCGCGCTGCAGATCCAGAAGGTTCTCAGCCGTTGGTTTGCGAGAGTACTGAGCCAGTTGGCTCGCGATGTAGGAAAGGTCGGGCCTGCAGGTGACAGAGGCGAAGAGCAGGCATCCCAGCTGCTGCTGATAAGTCTGGATGCCAATGGGGGATATGGCTTGGTTGTCAGGTTTGTGGTTCGGTCCGGGAGTGCGGTAAGGGGTGGAGAGTGGTGCAGGTGAGATGTTGAAGCGTTTCCCAAGCTCCTCCGTGTACTTAGCCGCTGAAAGGTGGATAGCTTCTGGCACGTAGAAGATATTGAGTCCTAAAAACTGCTTCACCTCGTAGTTACAGGTAATGTCGACGCGTCCCACCAGATTCCTTTCGAACTACTCGAGCAGCTCGTTGCTTGATCATGTGTAGAGGTCATTGACGTAGACTGTGAGCAGGATGTATTCGCCGCGGAAATCGCGGCGGTACATCCCTGGATCGTGAGGCAGCTGCTTGAACCCAATTTCAAGCAGGATGTTGTGCAGTTACTGCTGCCAGAGTCTCGGCGACTGTTTGATCCCGTAAAGGGATTTTCGCAGCTGACAAACGCGTGAATCCCCTTCGCCATACGCGTGCGGCTGCTCCACGTAGATCACGGCGTCTACTAACGCGTATAAGAACGCGTTCTTCACGTCGATCTGGCGAAGTGGCAGGTGTGTTGCAGCTGCAATGGCGAGCAGGATTCTGACGGAAGTGTGGCGGCTAACCGGCGCAAATGTCTGGTCGAAGTCGATGCCGTGCCTCTGATCATAGCCGCGCACCACCCAGCGCGCCTTGAATCTCTCAATTGTGCCGTCCGCTGCGGTCTTCACGCGGAAGACCCACTTGCCTGAGAGGACCCTTGCGCCCTTGATGGCTGCGCGATCGACCAACACCCAGGTATTTCGGGATTCAGGCGCTTTAATTTCTGCGTCCATTGCCTCACGCCACTACTTGCTGTGTGATCAAGTGAGAGCTTGGCGCGGATTTCTCGGCTCGATAACACGTGGCGCCTTTGAGGTTGCGTTGTGGAGCCCGAGCAGCTGCAGCCCGGAGACGGTGTTGTCATGACGATGCTGTGGGATAACTTCCTGCACGTCGTCGTCGTCACTCTCTGGCTCAGGTGGTGTTGGTGACGCTGCACCTCTGCCGCTTCCTCCCGTTCCGCCCATTCTTCCCCCAGAGGAATATTTGTCGTCGTCATCGTTGCTGTGGCGGTCTTCTCTTGCGAATCACCACTGGTGTCCTGCTCCAAAATTGCTGCAGCGACTTCGTCCTCTGGTGTTGCGAAGCTGTGCCCGTTATTCGCGTAAACGCGGTTCGCGTTCCTCTGCTCGTCGTGGCGGAACTGCTCGAGGAAGAGACGTTCGTAGAAGATGACGTCACACGCGTGGGAGGTCTTCTGGCTGAGCAGGTCCAGGATGATCCACGCCTTATGCTCATGACTGATGCCGAGGTGGATTCCCCAGCGCGCGCGACTGGCGAATTTGCCGATGGTTGACGTCGGCGGGCGGTACTGTACCATACATCCCCTTGCGCGGAGCATGGAGGTGTCACCCTTGGTCCCGGTCCACTTCACATGCGGCGACGAGTTGCCGGTGATGGCTGTTGTTGACAGCAGGTTGTGCACCCGCACATCATGGTGCATCGCGTAAGTCCAGTAGATCGGCGACAACTTCAATTGCTTCATCAGCGCCTGTACCTTTGTCATGAGCGTGCGGTTCGTTCGCTCGGCTACGCCCTGCTGCTGATGCACGTAGGAGAGAGAAATGTGATGCTCGATCCCCTTGTGCGCCAGGAACTCCTGCAGTACTTTACTCCTGAATTCTGCTGCGCCGTCAGATTGCCAAATTTTCATCTTCTCCCAAGATTGCCGCTGCGCGTGCGCTAGCCAGAGGCGAAATACTTCATCCGCTCTGCTGCGCGTTTCCACGTTCACGACCCACACGTAGCGTGTCCCTGCGTCGATGAAGGTGAGCGTATATAGCTCGTCGTTGACTCCGCAGTGTCCCATGTTCAAGAAGTCACTGTACATCTTGTACAGCTTGGGGTAGCGATTGGTTCCTGGTTCGAGCAGTGGGAACGGTTGGTGGCTTAGTGCAGCTTCAGGGCAGGCAGTGCTGTTGCGCGGATGTGTCGCGCCCCTTACTTCAGTGCCGTCTGGGCGCAGGAGTGCGCCGGGAGCAAAAACCCCTGCGTCGATGCAGTTTTTCAGCGTCGCGCGTGAGGGATGTCCGAGGCGCATCGTCAGCGCGGAAACTGGAGGTGCGCATGTAGCGCGCGCGGGCTTCTTCGAGGCCTTCTTCAGGTACTGGGGCAGGTTCAGCTGCTGCTTCCTCTGCTGCTTCGTTTTCGTTGTTAGCGGTAGTTAGCATTAGCGCCAAGAACTCTCTGTCGCAAATTTTGGAGAGGGAAATATTAGTCCCAGAGATAGTTCCAGGGACGAAGGTGGGTTCGCGTGGCTCAGGGGCAGGTCCGTAGACGGTGCGGCGCGGAGTTGACGGCTCGTTGCCCCAATCGATGGTGTCCCAGGGATCGCGGTGCGGCGGAATTTCAGGAGGAGGTAACGCAGGTGGAGCATGGCGCGGGGGGCGACCAAGGGGAACAACTGCGGGTTGCGCCTCAGCTTCCTTCTTCTCCCCCCTTTTGTTCTTCGCGGGAAGCTCCCCAGCCGCTGCCTTCGGCGCCAGTTGCAACGCCCCAGCCGTTGCTTGCGGTTGCCCAGGCGCCGCCGGTGTTGCTCGTTCCCCATCCGCCGACGCTTCCCCACCCCCCTTCATTGGAGGCACTTTCCTCCTCTTCGGCGCCCCATGCGACACATGTGAATGTGCCGCGTGCCTCGGCGAGGCTCTGTCAGCTATGTTCCTTGGCTTCGCGACGTGCCAATTCTTCTTCTTGCGCCACGGTGAGCTTCTTTGTGGAGTCGGTCGATGAGAGTAAATTTCCAGGAACTTCTCTCGTGTGTAAGGTCGCGGCTCGCCATGCGCATCAGAAGTGTCGACGCCGATGCCGCGCAACATGCCTTGGAGATGCTGCGATGCTGGTCCGATGAGGGGATGTTCTGGCGTGCCGAACACGCCGCGCGTGGTGATTTCAAGTTCCAGTTGCGACATCCCTTCTTCTGGCGGTGCATGGCGTTCTGCTTCGGCGATGGCGGCAAGTTCACGGCCGACAATCGCGCTAGTTGACGCTGTGGACGTGTGGCAATCCCTGCAGATGCCGTCTGGGTCAGGATCGTGCAGCGCCAGTTCGCGTGGGTGAGGATGATGTGGTACCCACAGTCTTCCGTCAGGGTGTTTCCAGTCCCTACAGTGAATGTGCTCGAAGCGCAGTGGAACGAGATCGATTAACTCGTTCGAATCGCCGCTGCAGTCGGGAATGTCGAAGTCCAGGATGTCCACTTTATTTTCGGAGTGCGCTCTTCCGATCTGCCTGCGGGAAATTGCCGGCGATTCATAGTGCAGCAGGATGTCGCGTGACTCGTGATCCGTGTAGAGGTCGACGCCGCAATCCATGAGCTGTGCGGCGGAAAGCAGGTTGAAGCGCAGATTCTGGACGATAAGCACGTCATTGAGGGAGACGTGCGTGCGGCTTCCTGGTGCCTTGAGCACGATGATGCCTTGCGCGCTTGCGCGCAGGCGCGTATTGTTGGCCACGGTGACGTAGGTGACCGTAGGGGTGGAGACGGCGTTGGAGATAAAACGCTCGGAGCCCACCATATGCTGGCCGCAGCAGCTGTCCAGGTACCAGGTGTTGTAGCGCTTCCTATCGTCATGCGCGAGCAGCGCCAGACGCGGTGTGACGATGTGAGGTGTGTCGAACTTTAGAAACTGCTCGCGCGAGAGCCAATCGAATGGCGCTGCCCGCATGTCGGGTACGTGCGGGAGACTTTCAAGCAACGGGATTGGCAAGTTCCAATCTTGATCGTCGTCGTCGGTGAAGTCGTGGTGCGTGCTGAACGGGTTGTTGTTGGAGAATGTGCCAATGGGATGCGGAGCTGGCTCAGGTGATGGTCAGCGCACGCGGCGACGATGGGATCCGACTGTCATAGCCATGTTCCCCATGACATTGCTTACTGGGGCAGGCGGTGATGGCTGCTGCTGCTGATGCTGAATCACTGGGTTCGGGTTGCGCGATGGGGGTTGATACCCTTGGGCTGGACGCATGTCGCCTCGTGCGTCTTGTCGAGCGGACCAGTTGCTCGGATTGGTCTGGCGAGGGCAATCGGGATTTGCATCGATCTGTCAAGTGCCCAAAATTTCTGCAAATTTTGCAGTAGAGGCGCCGCGGCCGTCGCTCTTCTGTGTTGTCGGTGTAGAAGGCAAGGCGTTCTCGTTCTCGTCGCGGCGCTGGTCGCTGCTGATCCATATCCCTCTGTTCGACGAGAAGGGCGGCGCAAAGGGCGGCCTCCGAGATGACCCCCTGCTGTCGGAGAAGCGCCTTGCAGGGCCGCCACTCTGGGCCGAGCCCTTGAAGCACGATGTTGACGAAAATTTCTTCTGAGATCGAGCTTCCCAACTTCGCGATTTGATCGCGAAGGCTCCAACAGCGGTTGATGTAGCTATTGGCCTTCTCCCCTGGGGCCATTTTTGTCTGCAGTAGGTGCTGGAGCAGGCGGCTCGAAGAGACCGAATCCTTCGGTTGGTAGACGCCGTTCAGGTGCCGCCAGACATCGAGGGCTAGAGTAGGGGACTACGATCGAATACTGAGCTGCTCCGCCGGCGTCATGTTTTGCAGGAGGACACCGTACGCCATCAGGGACTCGTTGTAGTACCTTGTCCTGGCGTCGTCGTTATCCTCAGTTGGTTCCGCGTAGCTCCCGTCAAAGTAATGAAAGATCTGAGCGTCTTGCAGCAGAATCTCCACTGGGACGGGAAGTCTTTGGGGTCGAGCCATTTGTGTCGAGGGAGAAGGTGTGCGGCGCGGCGTTCTGGCCGTTTGGGGCCGGTTGAGAGGGTTGCGAGGATGTTTCCGCATCGCCAGTCCGCAATGTCTGAGTCCTTGCTCTAGGCTGGTAAGTGGCTGAAGCAATTGTGGGAGGACGGCGGTCCCAATCGTCGTCGTTTCCTCGCTTGTCGCAGCCGGGTTGGGCTGCGCTTCAGCCGTCAGATTCGTCTGACCACCAGATCCTCCGGCCATTCTCATGCGCGAGCGAGTGCCGGACGCCACTTTTCGTTCGTCGAAGATTTCGGAGGTGGCAGTGCGAAGGATTCCCGAGTCGCTCTCATACCATGTTACGATTAGAGATTGATCGACCCTAGGATCACCTCAGGAAGGTTCGCACACGTCTAGGTAGTAGTGGTGGGCCCTTGACCTCAATAGCAGAGTGAATGTAAAATGCTTGAGATTAATTAAAACATAGAGATACAGAGAATATAAATAGTGGTACAGAGGAATTTGAAACGACCTAGCTAGCCATGTACTCTAAGGGGTACATTCCCTTATTCGAATTCAAACCAACCGTGCGACTCGAACAGTTACGAAACTGTTCCCGCCAATTCCCTCGAACCTGCAGCTGTCCGACGCCGTCTGCTCCGACAGTCCAGATCTTTTCCAACCGTCTGTGTCTGACGCTTCGAGTCAACTTTGACTCTTCGTGTTCATCCCCGATACTGCGTGTTTCACTTAGCTGCGGTTAGGAGTGCACAATAGTATTTCAATATTCGTAACATTTACGAGCATGTTGCGATACTGGTGCAGTGAAACTGCTTCGCTATGAGGTGGTGCACTAGAAGAGAACCTTTGGGAATGTTATGATAACCTATCGATAATTCCAACACCTTATTATAGACCCTTTTGTGGGCATTTGTTATAAGCCCGGGTTTTTTTTTTGTGATTTTAAGTGCGTTCTTTTATAAGCCCGTCTTACGACGGGTTTGACGCGAGCAATGATGCCACATGGTAAATGTGGCATCATTGCTCGCGTCAAACGCGGAACGTGATGCCGCTTGACGGCTAGAGCATTCTCGCTTGCTGGCTAGTAGAGCATTCTCACTTAACGGCTAGAGCATTGTCCTTTGACGAGTAGTAGTATAACGTCCCGATATCCACTGCCAAAGCGAGGGTGTTATTTAGGCGAACCGGTTGTTATGCGTTACAGCTCGAGCGAGCAACATTGCGTGACGGCAGTATCGTCGCAACGCATCTGGAAACTGGGGACGGCGACGTCGACGAGGGGAAGCGTGTGTGGCAGGGTGTGACGCCGACAAGGAAGGACGGTGGGGGAACATAGCTGAGGCAAACATAGGGCGAATGCGCGGGAAATGGCAGCGATCGACCGTACGATTACCTAATATCGACCTCGGAGAGGAGATGCATGCGCCGCAAACTGACGTTTTCGCGGTCGCGCAGGGTTTCGACGACGACGCTGAGTGAAAAGTGGCGCCATCGCATAGAATCTGTTTGGTGTTTTTTTTCCTACCAAACTATTGGGCTCGGGCTCTATTGGCTTTCTGTTCTACCTAGGAGTTTCACGTGGATACTATGTGGTCGAGCATGACCTGAATTACCACAATTTCCAAACTGCGCACAGCTTGCCTTCCCCTACTCCCTTCAGGAGGGAGCGGTTGGGACTCTCGCCAACCAATTTTGTGCTGCTCTACGACTCTCTGGTTCTTTGCGGGGCGTCATTTGGTAACCAGAGAGGCTCGGGAAGTCAACTGTGGGCTCGGAAGGCAAACTGTGCACAGTTTGCCTTCCTTTTTTTGTAATTCAGGTCTTGGGCTTTAAACCCGCAGCCTGAATTACAAAAGCGAGTCAACGCTAGGTTTGGGTTGGGTTGGGGGTCAAGCAACTGAGGTTCGGAAGTTTAACGAAAGTTGCACCCTAGCGAAAACAAAGTGCGACAACCTGGTGTCGCACCAAGCAAATGACTCGGGACGGGAATGTGCCTGCATATGCTATATAAGAGTGAACACAAGCACCTCGACATACCTCACACCAGGTTAGAAGCTAATAGTTAGACTTCAAGTAGGAAAACGTCACCATGCGACCAAAACGACGGCATACCAGCCGCGTTTCCCCTATACATCGCACGCAAGTTCAAGCCCCGTCGCCCACAATTTTAGGGTTACAGCGCGTGCAGTTCCGATACACGGCGACGCCCGCATTTAGCATTTTCGTCGCGTGAGCGTGCCATTCCCGTAGCGCTAATATCCCCTACCCGTCACATGCAGGTCCCGTTCGACCCGCCCGCATTTCCCCTTCGCTTCACCCACATTTCCGCGTCGATTCCGTCGCATTTCCTCTTCGATGCGCCAGCTATAGGCGAGATCGCCTAAATTTCGCCAGCCCGTCGACTGCAGATTCCCTTCTCGTCGGCCGCCTTACCCTTTCCCGTCGACCCCACATCTCATTTCCGTCGACTTCCCTGTGATCCTTCCCGTCGTTTGCACCACACAGCACTGTCTCCCGTGAAAGGTCAGCTTCTCACCTTTCCTAATCGGCCTCACAGGCACGATGCCTCTAAGCTATTGCCTTTCCACAAAAGAGCGCGGCGCTCTCATAGTATTCTCTCCCACAGCGCTCTCATATTCTCTCCCACAGCGCTCTCATATTCTCTCCCACAGCGCTCTCATATTCTCTCCCACAGCGCTCTCATACTCTCTCCCACAGCGCTCTCATATTCTCTCCCACAGCGCTCTCATATTCTCTCCCACAGACCTCTCATATTCTCTCCCACAGCGCTCTCACACTCCCTACCCCGGCGTCATCGCATTCCCTCACACTCATCCCATTTCCAGGTAACGACCCATCCCCAGCGCCCTCACATTCTCTACCCCAGCGCCCTCACGCTCCCGTCCACAGCGCCAGCACAATGCCCTCCAGATTGCCCTAAGCCCATCGCGGCGCCTACCCCATCCCTCAACTCCCCATCCCTCACCTCCCCATCCCTCACCTCCCCATCCCTCAACTCCCCATCCCTCAACTCCCCATCCCTCATCTCCCCTTCCCTTCCTCCCTGTTTCCCCGTATCCCCTGCGCTGCTTCCCCCCATCCTCCGACTTGCTTCCCCCCAGTTCCTTCCCTGCTTTCCCCCGTCCCCTCCCCTGCCTCCCCCCATCCCCGTCCCTGCGTGCCCCCATCCCTTCCCTGCTCCCCCCCATCCCCTTCCCTGCTTCCCCCCATCCCCTTCCCTGCTTCCCCCCGTCCCCTTCCCTCCTTCCCCCCGTCCCCCTCCCACCATCCCCCCATCCCCTTCCCTGCTTCCCCCCATCCCCTTCCCTGCTTCCCCCCATCCCCTTCCCTGCTTCCCCCCATCCCCTTCCCTGCTTCCCCCCATCCCCTTCCCTGCTTCCCCCCATCCCCTTCCCTGCTTCCCCCCATCCCCTTCCCTGCTCCCCCCCATCCCCGTCCCTGCTCCCCCCCATCCCCTTCCCTGCTCCCCCCCATCCCCTTCCCTGCTTCCCCCCGTCCCCTTTCCTCCTTCCCCCCGTCCCCTTCCCTCCTTCCCCCCGTCCCCTTCCCTCCTTCCCCCCGTCGCCCTCCCTTCACCCTTGCTCCCTCTGTTTCACCCTTGCGCCCTCACATTCTCTACCCCAGCGCCCTCACGCTCCCGTCCACAGCGCCAGCACAATGCCCTCCAGATTGCCCTAAGCCCATCGCGGCGCCTACCCCATCCCTCAACTCCCCATCCCTCACCTCCCCATCCCTCACCTCCCCATCCATCATCTCCCCATGCCTCGCCTCCTTATCCCTCATCTCCCCGTGCTCACACTCCTTTTTCCCTCATCTATTGTCTTTTAGATGCCCCCCCGGTCACTCTGAATCCTCCTTCTCGCATCCCATTTCCGCCCTGCTCACTCTCTTCCCCCCCTGCTCACTATGTTTCCCCCTGCTCACTATGTTTCCCCCTGCTCACTTCCCCCATCCTCACTCTCTTCCCCCTTGCTCACTCTCTTCCCCCCCCTGCTCACTCTTTTCCCCCTGCTCACTGTCTTTCCCCCTGCTCACTTCCCCCCCCTCACTCTCTTCCCCCTGCTCACTCCTTTCCCCCCTGCTCACTGTCCTTTCCCCCTGCTCACTGTCCTTTCCCCCTGCTCACTGTCCTTTCCCCCTGCTCACTGTCCTTTCCCCCTGCTCTCTTCCCCCCTCCTCACTCTCTTCCTCCCTGCTCACTCTCTTCCCCCCTGCTCACTCTATTTCTCCCTGCTCAATTTCTTCCCTTCTGCTCTCCCCCATCCCCTGCACTCTGTTTTTCCTTTCTCATTCTGTTTCCTGCTGCTCATTCCCTTATCCGACCCCTGGCTACTGTGTTTCCCCGTTCACTCACCCCAGTCACCCCTCATGCAGTGTACAGGTGCCCAGCACCAACACCAGGTGTGGGGTGTGTCACCGCAAGTCTTGGTTTAGTCTGATGTGTTTGGAGAGAAGAGTGGGAACAGTCACTGCATTGACTTTTGTTCTTTTTTACTAGATTGTTGCACTTTTTAGGAGGTCAATGGTCAAACTGCTCTGCTCTGAGGATCAAAATCTAGTATGTAATAATAAACATCCAACATTGGCATGCCTACTGTATTTATCAAACCTTTAGTACTACCAAACAATCCACATTTCAGAACCAAATGCATACGGGGGAGGGGGAGACTTGCACAAACATGATTGTGAAATCAGATTATCAGATACTCATGGCTGAAGCAGCCGGTGAGCATTCAAAAGAATGACAACTGACAAGCAAGAACCTGCAAAGAGGAAGAAAAAAAGAGACACTTGTGGATTATTATTATGGTAGGAGACAAACAGAAAGACGACCAGTCGAAGGGAGGAACATAGGGAGGGAAGAACCGAGGAAGGGACGTAAGGAGGAGGAAGGGAGGAGCAGACGCAGCGAGGGATGGATGCAGGGAGGGAGGGAGGATGCAGGTAATGTGAGGGATGCAGGGAGGGAGAGAGGAGGAGGGGGGGAAGGGACTCCAGCAGCACCACGTCCGCCTCTGCTGCGCTACCCTGCCCGCCGCCATCTGTCCACCGCGCTCCAAGCAGCTCCTTGGTGCAGAAAAGCACAAGGGGTGAGGGGTGAGGAAGAGATGGGGTGAGGAAGAGATGGGGTGAGGAAGAGATGGGGTGAGGAAGAGATGGGGTGAGGAAGAGATGGGGTGAGGAAGAGATGGGGTGAGGAAGAGATGGGGTGAGGAAGAGACGGGGTGAGGAAGAGACGGGGTGAGGAAGAGATGGGGTGAGGAAGAGATGGGGTGAGGAAGAGATGGGGTGAGGAAGAGATGGGGTGAGGAAGAGATGGGGTGAGGAAGAGACGGGGTGAGGAAGAGATGGGGTGAGGAAGAGACGGGGTGAGGAAGAGACGGGGTGAGGAAGAGATGGGGTGAGGAAGAGATGGGGTGAGGAAGAGATGGGGTGAGTAAGAGACGGGGTGAGGAAGAGACGGGGTGAGGAAGAGATGGGGTGAGGAAGAGATGGGGTGAGGAAGAGATGGGGTGAGGAAGAGATGGGGTGAGGAAGAGATGGGGTGAGGAGGAGATGGGGTGAGGAAGAGATGGGGTGAGGAAGAGATGGGGTGAGGAAGAGATGGGGTGAGGAAGAGATGGGGTGAGGAAGAGATGGGGTGAGGAAGAGACGGGGTGAGGAAGAGATGGGGTGAGGAAGAGACGGGGTGAGGAAGAGACGGGGTGAGGAAGAGATGGGGTGAGGAAGAGATGGGGTGAGGAAGAGATGGGGTGAGTAAGAGACGGGGTGAGGAAGAGACGGGGTGAGGAAGAGATGGGGTGAGGAAGAGATGGGGTGAGGAAGAGATGGGGTGAGGAAGAGATGGGGTGAGGAAGAGATGGGGTGAGGAGGAGATGGGGTGAGGAAGAGATGGGGTGAGGAAGAGATGGGGTGAGGAAGAGATGGGGTGAGGAAGAGATGGGGTGAGGAAGAGATGGGGTGAGGAAGAGACGGGGTGAGGAAGAGACGGGGTGAGGAAGAGATGGGGTGAGGAAGAGATGGGGTGAGGAAGAGATGGGGTGAGGAAGAGATGGGGTGAGGAAGAGATGGGGTGAGGAAGAGATGGGGTGAGGAGGAGACGGGGTGAGGAGGAGATGGGGTGTGGAGGAGATTGGGTGTGGTGGAGATGGGGTGAGGAGGAGATGGGGTGAGGAGGAGATGGGGTGTGGAGGGGATGGGGTGTGGAGGAGATGGGGTGTGGACAGGGTGGGGTGAGGGGATAGGACAGGGTGGGGTGAGGGGATAGGACAGGGCGGGAGGAGGGGATAGGACAGGGCGGGAGGGAGGGATGGAGAAACGAGGAAAAGGGGATGGGAAGTTAGAGGGCATGGCAGAAAGGGGTGGGGCGGAATGGGGTGGGGCAGATTGGGGAGATGGGGAAGGGGAGATGGGGGATGGGGAGAAGAGGGATGGGGAGATGCGGGATGGGGAGATGAGGGATGGGGAGATTAGGGATGGGGAGATGGGGGATGGGGAGAGGAGGGAAGGGGAGATGGGGGATGGGGAGATGAGGGATGGGGAGATGACGGATGGGGAGGTGAGGGATGGGGAGGTGAGGGATGGGGAGGGAAGGGATGGGGAGATGAGGGATGGGGAAATGGGGGATGGGGAGGTGAGGGATGGGGAGTTGAGGGATGGGGAGGTGAGGGATGGGGAGAAGAGGTATGGTAAGATGAGAGACTGGGAGGTCAAGCAACTGAGGGAACGGATGGGGAGGCGGGGATGGGGAGGGAAGGGATGGGGAGGGAAGGGATGGGGAGGGAAGGGATGGGGAGGCGGGGATGGGGAGGGAAGGGATGGGGAGGGAGCATAGGCGACGGAGGGGAATGAGAGAAGGCGAGGGGCAGGTGGTGAGCGTGGGCGACGGAGGGAAGTGAGCGTGGGTTTCGGATGAGGGGAGAGCGTGGGCGGCGGGGAGGAGTGAGCGTGGGCGACGAGAGGGAAATCGCGTGGCCGAGCGAGGGGGGTGAGTAATGTTCTCCGCTCAAGGAGATTGAGCAAGTGCTTCAGAAGGGACCGTCGCGACAGGAGGGTAGTGATTGAACGCGGCCGGAGGGGGAGAGCGTGGGCGGCGGAAGGACAGTCGTCGCGCGCGACGATTGAAAGTGCGTGCGGACGGAGCTGGGGTGAGGCGGTGTAACGTGAGACCTACCTAAGCACGTAAAGAAGCTCTCGTAGTCAATGTCGAGAAGTTCTCGACGGGAAATTGAACTACGAGAGAGAGGAAGGTTGAGTTGGAGAGGAAGGGAGGTTTGGCCTTCCCAACCCTCAACCTTGAGGCTTGGAAACTTCCAACCCATCAAAGTGAAGATTGGGAAGGTTGGATTTCCAACCAATCAGATTGTGCCAGTTGGTGTTACAATCCAACCAAACACAAAACAACCATACAACACAATTAAGTTGGGTTTTCCCAACCAAACAAATATGCCACCTAGGCTCCAAGCCTAATTGCTCTCCAACCATGGAAGCCATGGTTGGGAAGAGCCCCAAGGGGTATTGTGGAAGGGGTTGGAGCTTTCAAGCTCATTCCCACTTCCCAACTCCAACTTACCAACTTGGAAATGGGATTTCTCTAAGTCTTGTGTTTCTCTCTAACAAGCTCTCCTACACAACTAGAATTGTGTCTACTTCAAGGATAAGCTCTACAAGAAGCTCCTACCTACTTGCTTAAGCTTCATCAACCTTCTTCAAGCTCTCTTTCTCCTCTCAAGTTTCAAGAGTACTATTAAGGCTAGTTTATCCCTTGGTGGGATTAGTTTAATCTTGGAAGCCTTGTATCTTGATTTTATATAAATTGTCAAGGAGGATTTATATTAAACACACGGTTGCCCGTTGTTATAAGGGCCGTGGTTGTTACATTGGTATCTAGAGCTAGGGTTATCCTAAGCCTAGTGGGGATTTTGCCCCTAGAGATTTTTTTTCTTATAGATCTTAGAGTTGTGGTTTCTCTTTAAGAGAACACTCAAGATCTGGAAGTTTGAAGAGTTCAAGATCTACAAGATCTACAACTGCAACTTCAAGCTTAGAAGAGAGATTTATCTCTCTTGCCCACCTTTTGGTGGAAGACTCTCTACTTTTGAGTAGTGGAGTATAAACTTGGATCTGGTGGATTTGTTGAGGGTTATACAAGTTCTCTTTATTGAGATTTGGATAGACCCTGCCCTTTCACTTAGGTGATTGGGAGTGTTGGCAACAAATCTGTTACCTCTGGTAACGTTGGATTATTCTGTAGAAGAAATTTCTTTTATAAGAATTTCTTGCTTTACCATTGAAGTGGTAAAAGGTCTTAAATAGAATCAACCCAGATCTTACATACTCCCTTAATCCTTATGGCATCTGGCCAAGAGAAGGATATGGCAAGGGAGGAAGGGCCCACTGCACCTAATGAGGTGGTGAACAATGCTGCTGAGATTGACCTCAATCAAGATGAGGCAATGGCTGACATTGAGCTGGATGACATTGAAAACCTGGATCTGGAGGACGAGGATAACTATGTTGAGGCTGATACCCATGTTGAAGCTAATAACCATGGTGAAGCTGATAACCATGGTGAAGCTGATAACAATGGGGAGGAGCACAACACCGGTGGAAAGGAGAACACTGGTGATGACAATGACTTCACTGAGGGTGAAGGCATGAGTTATCCTATCTCCGAGGAGATTGTCCAGCTCCAGGCCAAAGTGGCAACTCAGAATATCACCATCTTGCAGCAGCAGACGTCCATTGATGGACTCAAAAAGCACACTCAGGACCTCGAGGCTAGGCTGAGCATTACCATGAAGGAGGTTACTGACTTCCGTCGCAGCCTGGGCACTAAAAACCGCCAAATTAAGTGGCTTCAGAATACTTGCACTAATCTGCAAGCATCATTCAACAGGCTCAATGACAAGTTCATAGAGCTTAGGAGGGAGGGCATTTACCAGCCTCCTCCTGGGCGTAGGCCCGCTCCTGCTGCTCAGCCGGCTCCTGCTTCGCCCGCACCTACGCCGGTAGGCACTGCGACGGCTATGCACCAGCCACCTCCAACCGAGACCTCGCCCTTTGGGTCTCTCTCGGCGCCTCTGCCTGAGTTTAACCATAGCAAGACGGAGGTGCAGCCTTGGCTTGACCTGGTGAATGACACCATGGCCCTTGCGAATGTGCGTCCTGAGGCTCGCGTTACTGCAGCCACTCGTGCATTGGACGAGGTGGCCCGCAGGGCAGTGTATGGCGCTAAGAAGCAGGCGCAGGGACCGTTTGAATGGCCGGAGTTCTGCACCGCGCTGACAGAGGCATTCATGTTCAAGAAGTCCGACCTGGAACTGCGCGGACGCCTTGAGAGGATCAAGTGTCGTGACCGTTCGGTGCAGGAATATGCGGTCGAGTTTGAGGCCGCAGCACGCTTGCTCCAGAAGCCCTTGTCCGAGGAGGAGATGATGCACGTCTTCATGAAAGGCCTCCCAGTCAAGCTACAGGAGGCACACATGACCGGTGGCATGACCAATTGGACAACTTACAAGGAGATGAAGGAGCAGGTGATCAAAACTGACAACATCATCCGCACGTACATTTATGGTCCTGCAAAACCGGACCAGCAGCCCCGTGCTGAGGGCTCTGGTGGTCGTGGGAACCGACCCCAGAATGCCAATGGCGGAGGCGGTTCGAACAAGCGACCATTCCAGCAGCGTGAGCACCAGCCTGGACCACAGGCCAAGAAGGCTAACGGGGGGGGAGGTCATGGCCCTAACAAGCCGGACTTCTCCAAGATGCGGTGTAACGGCTATGGATACATTGGACACATCCAAAGGCACTGCCGTAACAAGAACCCAATCAAGTACTCTGGGAAGCCTAAGCCAGGCGGCGCTGGACCTTCTGGAAAGAAGGATTTTCAGAAGCCCAACTAGGGTGTGGGTACCTAGTTGGAGGAGTAGATCGAGTGGATGAGGCATATGTGCTATGTGATGATGATATATTAAAGCTAGAGAAGCTTGCTGATTGCAAAATCTCTTGTTTGTTTGCCTCTTCTTTTAAAACTCTGTTTTTTACCCTCGATCGTACCCACTTGAGAACATTTCCATGGAAGCTATGCAAGATAAATTTTCAATTATTTTTTGTGGATTGGACATTCTGCCTTTTGCCATTGAAATTGTGAGTCGTTGCACTCAAGAGCACCCCCTGACTTCGGTCGCGTTGGTGACTCGCACAGTGAAAGGCGAATTGTTCCATGCGCTTCGTGGATGGCCGGTCCTAGCGGCGTGGGACAAGGGACACCATGTGTGGTGGACCAACTCTCAGTCGCATGGACGTGCTCGTCACAACGTCAAGGTGTACTACAAACCTTCGACGAGTATTGTGGCATGTCCTATTCGCCCAAAGCATCAACAAAATTTGTTGCTTGCGGGTAGCGTGAACGGGGAAAGTGCAAAAATCCTTGTTGATACGGGTGCAACTGTGTCCCTTTTTTATGAAAAGTGGGTCACAGCACGCATGATCTTCGTTGAAGGACCGTCTTGCCCCATTCGTCTTGGTGATGACAGCATTATCCCAAGCAAAGGGCGGACACGGATCAACATGGAAATCGAGGGATATCGCGAAGAAATTTGCGCATATGTTTTACCCCTTCTCGCAGGCGTCGACCTTGTCCTTGGAATGGATTGGCTCCGAGCAAATGAAGTCAAACTCGATTTCCAGGACAATACGGTCTCATTCTCAAAGAATGGTGATACTGTCCAGTGGCAAGTGCCCAAGGACTTGATCACGAATGACCAACCCACGTCGAAACGTCCCGACGTGAGTTTTGCGCTTGCAAATGAGTTTGGACAGCATGTTCGACAAGCTGATACATTCTTCGTGGTACAGCTTGAGAATGCTGAACACGAACAGCTTGGGGTTGAAAAATTTCCGCCTCAGATGAAAGCACTGGCAGACGAGTTTGCGGAGGTTTTTGAGCCCATCCCAGATGGTCTTCCTCCTGACCGTGCTGTCGGTCACACCATCCCGGTGGAGCCTGGAAAACTCCCACCGTTTAGACCTCTGTATCGCCTCAGTCCAGCTGAGTACGAGGAGGCTAAACAACAAATTGAGGAGTACCTCAGGAAAGGATGGATTGAGCCAAGCGCATCGCCTTACGGAGCGCCGATCTTGTTCGTGAACAAAAAGGGCGGAGGCTTACGCATGTGCGTAGACTACCGTGCTCTGAACAAGATAACGGTAAAAAACAGATACCCCTTGCCAAGGATTGAGGATCTGTTTGACAAACTCCAAGGTGCTCAGTGGTTTAGCGCACTAGACCTCGCACAGGGGTATCATCAATTGCGCATCACTGAAGAAGATGTACACAAAACGGCTTTCCGTTCACCGTTTGGTCATTTTCAGTGGCGAGTGCTGAGCTTTGGCTTGACCAATGCTCCTGCCTCTTTTCAGAGGGCCATGAACGATGTTTTTCGCGAGGCGATTGGACAGTTCGTCCTGGTCTATCTGGATGATATCTTGGTTTATTCCAAGACGGAAGAGGAGCACACACGACACCTTAAGTGGGTGTTGGGGAAACTACGAGAGCATAAGTTCTATGCTCGTCTGTGGAAATGTCATTTCTACAAACGCGAGTTGGAATATCTTGGCCATCTCGTGGGACATGACGGTCTCAAAGTAGACCCAAAGAAAGTTGCCGCAGTACAGAACTGGCCAGTGCCACAAGATGTGGGACAAATCAGGTCATTTTTGGGATTGGCAAACTATTTTCGTCGATTCTTGCAGAATTATTCTACCATTGTTGCTCCATTGACGGCCCTCACTCGCAAGAGTAGCGCTTGGCAATGGACACAGCAATGCCAAAAGGCATTCGACGAGGTCAAGCGAATGCTGACCAACGCTCCGGTACTGGTTTTACCAGATCCGACGAAACCCTATGAGGTCGTTACCGACGCCTCCTTAATAGGGATTGGGGCTGTCCTCTTGCAAGAGGGGAGACCAGTGGCATTTGAGAGTCGAAAGCTCTCCCCGGCAGAGCAGCGCTATACGACGTCCGAACAGGAATTGTTGGCGGTCGTTCATGCGCTACGAACATGGCGATGTTATCTGGAGGGTGTGGACTTTGTGGTTACAACCGACCATTGTCCGAACACCTACTTTTCCACCCAAGCCACATTGACTCGACGCCAAGCCCGATGGGCGGAACTCCTTAGCGGGTTCACTTTCGATATTCGATACCGAGCAGGTTCGACGAACCTGGCTGACCCCCTCAGCAGACAGCCGATAGGGGCAGCAACACGGCTAGACGACACAGAGGATGCAGCGGTATTTTCTGCTTGCTTCAGTGTCCTAGCAACGGCTCGAGTGAGTGAGATTACCTTCAGTGGTTTTCTGAAACGCATCCGCACAGGGTATCAAATTGACCCCTGGTTTCAGAACCCACGAAACATGAAGGAACTCAAGTGGGAGCATGAGCTCTGGTGGCGTAAGAATGAGATCGTTGTACCTCACGTGGGTAACCTGCGGAATGATATTCTGGAAGAAGTGCATGCCGCTAAGTACGGAGGACACCTAGGGGTCAAGAAGACCAGGTGGGCCCTGAGTGATGTGTACTGGTGGCCGAGATTAGGCACTGAGGTCCAGCAATTCGTGGCGCGCTGCGATGCATGCGCACGGAATAAAACGGACACAAAGAAGCCTGGTGGTCTGCTTCAACCACTCGAAATCTCGAATGAACCTTGGGAGAGCGTATCCTTGGACTTCATCACGGATCTTCCCAAGACTCGCGATGGCCATACAGCGATCCTAGTGTTTGTGGATCGTCTGACAAAAATGGTACATTTCGTGGCTACGACAACTGACGTATCTGCGGAGGATACGGCCAAATTGTTTGTGGCGCACGTTTTCCGCTTACATGGGTTACCACGTGTCTTGGTGTCCGACCGAGACCCGCGCTTCAAAAGCCGGTTCTGGCAAGAAGTCACTCGGACACTTGGAACGAAGCTTAAGTTGTCATCGGCGTTCCACCCACAAACGGATGGGCAGACGGAACGAACAAACTGAACACTTGAGCAGATGCTTCGTTCATTCATTGGCCCAACTCAGGATGATTGGGACGAGTTGTTACCTGTCGTTGAATTCGCAGTGAACAATTCAGTTCATGAGGGTACACATGAGAAACCTTTCATTTTGAACCATGGTCGGCATCCCACAACACCTGCTACGCATGGGATCGGTGGATTAAAAATTTCAGCCGCTAAAGACTTTGTTGGCAAGCAGCAAGAAGCGCTTAAGTCTGCTCGCCATTGGCTGCAACTCTCTCAGCAGCGACAAAATTCTTACGCCGACATGAAACGCCGGGAAGTCTCATTTGAAATCGGAGACAAAGTTTTGTTGAGCACGAAAAACATTCGTCTCAAAATCCCTGGAGCACGAAAGCTGTTCCCTCGATGGATTGGGCCTTTCGAGGTGATCAAGCGTGTTGGTGTGGTAGCTTACAAGCTTAAGTTACCTGATACACTGCAGATTCACAACGTCTTCCATGTGTCTCTGTTGAACAAGTACGTTGCAGAGGGCAAGTACTTGCCGCCACCAACGATCGTCCTGGGGGAGGAACTATTTTACGAAGTCGAACGAGTGCTGATGCACCGTGATCGACAACGCGGCCGCAAGACTGTACGAGAGTTCCTCATTAAGTGGAAAGGCTATGGGCCTGAACACAACTCATGGGAACCAGAAGAGCATTTGACTGAAACTGCAGTTCAGTCGTACATGGCAGATCTGGCCCGACGAGCTGCCGCACAGCCAGTGGATGGTGTTGACCCTGGTCGTAATGTGACACGGCGTGCTCGAAGCGCTCGTCCTCGGAAGCACCTCCAGGCAACGAGGACGTTGCCACCTGAGGGGGGAGGAGTGTAACGCGAGACCTACCTAAGCACGTAAAGAAGCTCTCGTAGTCAATGTCGAGAAGTTCTCGACGGGAAATTGAACTACGAGAGAGAGGAAGGTTGAGTTGGAGAGGAAGGGAGGTTTGGCCTTCCCAACCCTCAACCTTGAGGCTTGGAAACTTCCAACCCATCAAAGTGAAGATTGGGAAGGTTGGATTTCAAACCAATCAGATTGTGCCAGTTGGTGTTACAATCCAACCAAACACAAAACAACCATACAACACAATTAAGTTGGGTTTTCCCAACCAAACAAATATGCCACCTAGGCTCCAAGCCTAATTGCTCCCCAACCATGGAAGCCATGGTTGGGAAGAGCCCCAAGGGGTATTGTGGAAGGGGTTGGAGCTTTCAAGCTCATTCCCACTTCCCAACTCCAACTTACCAACTTGGAAATGGGATTTCTCTAAGTCTTGTGTTTCTCTCTAACAAGCTCTCCTACACAACTAGAATTGTGTCTACTTCAAGGATAAGCTCTACAAGAAGCTCCTACCTACTTGCTTAAGCTTCATCAACCTTCTTCAAGCTCTCTTTTTCCTCTCAAGTTTCAAGAGTACTATTAAGGCTAGTTTATCCCTTGGTGGGATTAGTTTAATCTTGGAAGCCTTGTATCTTGATTTTATATAAATTGTCAAGGAGGATTTATATTAAACACACGGTTGCCCGTTGTTATAAAGGCAGTGGTTGTTACAGGCGGAGAGGGTGAGGCGGCGATGGATGGGGCGGAGGGGGTGAGGCGGAGATGGGTGAGGCGGAGATGGGTGAGGCGGAGATGGGTGCGGCGGAGATGGGTGAGGCGGAGATGCGGGAGGTAGTGTGCGACGGGAGGGATTGCGCAAAGGCGATGGAATGGGAGTGAGCGTAGGCGAAGGGATGGAGTGACCGTGGGCGACGAAAGTGACTGATCGTGGGCGACGGTACGTTTGACGTAAGTGCGATGGGAAGGGAGTGAGCGTGGGCGACGGGGCCGTCTTGAGCATGGGCAGTGGAATGGAGTGCGCGAGGGCGACGGAAGGGTGTGTGCGTGCTTGTTCGAGAGAAAATGGGCGACGGGAAGGAGTTCTCTTCCGCGTTTCTTTAGCTAGGTTTCCGTAGGGAAACGTGGAAACGTGACCTGGGCCCACGTTTGGCAAAAGCGACGGATTGCAAGAATGGAGTCATGGTGCTAAAGCCGTATGGCGAAATTTTCAGACATGCGCTGGCATGCGCTGGTTTGTTTGGAAGCCTAGATATTCTAAGCTATGGCTGTCGCTCTGGCTGCTCAGACTAGGCATTTTCTGTCGACCTGAATTACAAGACAGAGTTTGGTGTGCACACCACAGCTAGAGTGGTTGCGCAGGAACCGAGCGACCCTTCCTTGTGCTGCCTGCGACTTCTCTCACGTTTTGCAGATGGAGACCTGGTAACCACCCTGGTTCGGGAGGGGAGGTGTTGGTCCGGAAGGTGAGGTGTTAACACCTCCCAACTTTTTTTGTAATTCAGGCTGCGGGTTTAGCCATGTACTCTAAGGGGTACATTCCCTTATTCGAATTCAAACCAACCGTGCGACTCGAACAGTTACGAAACTGTTCCCGCCAATTCCCTCGAACCTGCAGGTGTCCGACGCCGTCTGCTCCGACAGTCCAGATCTTTCCCAACCGTCTGTGTCTGACGCTTCGAGTCAACTTTGACTCTTCGTGTTCATCCCCGATACTGCGTGTTTCACTTAGCTGCGGTTAGGAGTGCACAATAGTATTTCAATATTCGTAACATTTACGAGCATGTTGCGATACTGGTGCAGTGAAACTGCTTCGCTATGAGGTGGTGCACTAGAAGAGAACCTTTGGGAATGTTATGATAACCTATCGATAATTCCAACACCTTATTATAGACCCTTTTGTGGGCATTTGTTATAAGCCCGGGTTTTTTTTTTGTGATTTTAAGTGCGTTCTTTTATAAGCCCGTCTTACGACGGGTTTGACGCGAGCAATGATGCCACATGGTAAATGTGGCATCATTGCTCGCGTCAAACGCGGAACGTGATGCCGCTTGACGGCTAGAGCATTCTCGCTTGCTGGCTAGTAGAGCATTCTCACTTAACGGCTAGAGCATTGTCCTTTGACGAGTAGTAGTATAACGTCCCGATATCCACTGCCAAAGCGAGGGTGTTATTTAGGCGAACCGGTTGTTATGCGTTACAGCTCGAGCGAGCAACATTGCGTGACGGCAGTATCGTCGCAACGCATCTGGAAACTGGAACTTCAAGCGGGCTCCCGTCGCGTCTCCAGATGATTCTACGATCAAATTCCTAGGTTAATTTCGTCTTGTAGTCGCCTCCTCTTTGCCTAGAGTTTAGAGATGTCTCGAAACGCGTAACGAACCTTTCTGGTATCACTCGCGCGGTCGCGTTGCCTCTGGCATTAGTCCCTTGACCAAATCTTCTCAATCTCTTAGCACCCGTTCCCTGTCCGTCAGGTATCTTCTTTAACCTCGCTTGGAACATTTTCGAGTCAACTCATCGCCTCTGGCTTTTAAGAGCATCGTTTGGAACAAATAAAGGCCGACCCGTTACCGTTATGCATCCGTGCCGCATTTCGTGTAGAATGGAGCTGCTGACGTGGCGGGTGCCGAACCTCTTCGTGCTGCTAGTGCTGCTGGCTCTTTCAGCATCGCACTGGCACGTCGCTGCCTTTTCGGAAGCAACAGTAACAGCAGCAGTCACAGCAACAGTAACAGCAACAGAAGCTGCACCTGCAGCAGCATCAGGATCAGCAGCAGCAGCAGGATTTACTGGGTCAGCAAGGTCAACAGAGTCAACGCCACCAGGGAAGGAGTCAAAAGGGTCAACAACAGGAACAAGATCAAGCGGGACAGGGACAACAACTGGGACAGGGTCAACAAATGGAACAGGTTCAACTGGGTCAACAGAGTCAATTGGAGGGACAGGGTCTACAATGTCAAGGGAGGTAGTACGAGGGACGGCATCCGGTGGAGTCGGTGGTACAGTGCCAGCATCAGCGTCAGCATTCAAACCAGTGGCGCCATCACCATCAGCGGCAGCAGAATCACCACCATCATCACCAGAATTCTCACCACCATCATCATCACCAGCAGTATCATCACCATCATCCTCACCTCCAGCATTGTCACAGCCAGCACCACCAGCATCATCAGCACCATCAGCATCACCATCACCACCAGCATTTTCAGCACCAGCATCAACATCAGCACCATCATCAACATCACCATCACCATCATCAGCACCATCACCAGTTGCTGCGCCCGTTGCCAAGTCTCAGCTTCCAATTGCTGAACCAACTGCCGAGCCTTCCCTCCCTGCCTCCAAGCATGTTTCCAAACCTGCTGCCGAGCCTTCACATCCGCCTCCCGAGCCTGTTGCCGAGCCATCCCTGCTCGCTCCACTATCATCGCCTGCCGAACCATCCCTTCCTGCCCTAACACCTGCTCCTGAACCATCCGCCGCACCGCCCTCCGAACCACGCTCTGAACCTCCCTCTGGACCTCCTTCCGAACCTCCATCCAAAGCACCTGAATTAGGTTCGGAAGAGGGCGAGGAGCTGCTGCCAGCCGTCCCCGAGCCTAGCTCCCTGGTGTGCCAGCTTTCAGACTATGCCAGAGTATCCGGCCCTTGCCAAGGTGAGTTGAGGTGCAAGAAGAGCGTAATGTTGCGTCCTTGTGCAAAAGGTGAGAGAAACCTCGAGATGAGAGCATTTTGTTGTTCCTGAGCCTAGCTCCCTGGTGTGCCAGCTGTCGGACTGTGCCAGAGTTTCCGGCCCCTGCCATGGGTGAAGGCTCAAGAAGATCATTCCGTGTGTCCGTGTCAAGGTGAGATGGGGTTTCAGTTAGACGTTCCATGTATTTCTTCCAGTGTGACTTCCCTGCCAATGACAATCGGCATATCTTCTTGAACAAAGCTTCGCAACTGCACCAACACCTTCCCTCAAGGCCTCCTGCTTTCCCCTGCTCCTCCATCTCTCCATACCATCTCCCCCGCCTCTGCCCCCCGCACCCCATTACCACCACCTCTGCAGGTGGCACGCGGCGCATCTACTTCAACAAGGCCTGCAACTTCTCCGACCCCTTCCCGTACGAATGAACCCATGTTTCACTCCCTCCTCTGCGCCCACCATTGCTTCTGCAGGTGGCACGCGGCGCATCTACTTCAACAAGGCCCGCAACTTCTCCGACCCCTTCCCGTACGAATGAACCCATGTTTCACTCCCTCCTCTGCGCCCACCATTGCTTCTGCAGGTGGCACGCGGCGCATCTACTTTAACAAGGCCCGCAACTGCTCCGACCCCTTCCCGCTGAACCTCTCTCCTCGACCCGAGCCCTGCGGTGAGCTGCTCTGGCGTATATGAATGAGTCACTGAGACGTCTCAAAACGTGAAAGAAGTGATTTTTTGTGACGTCTTAAAAACTCGACCCGAGCCCTGCGGCGAGCTGCTCTGACATATATGAATGAATCACAGAGACGTCTTAACACGTGAGAGAAGTGAAAATTTTAAACGTCTCAAAAGATCGACACGAGCCCTGCGGCGAGCTGCTCTGGCATATATGAATGAATGAATTTCTGAGGCGCCTCAGAAGCCAACTACGCCAACCCCTTCCAGCTGCATCTCCTGCCTCGACCTGAATCATGCAGTGAGTTGCTCTGGCCATTGAAATGAATTACTTCTGGGGCGCCTGGAAACCCACCCCTTCCAGCCAGCTGCACCTCTTGCACCGACCTAAGCCCTTCAGTGAGTTGCTCTGGCACATGGAATGGGCTGATGAGCTGGTGGACCGTGGTTTCAGGGCTTCAGGTTTAGGGATCTACAGTTTTAGGGCTTAGGGAGGGACCAACAGAATCAGTTTGAGTATGTGCTCTAAGCTTCAACCCAGATGATACGGTGGTATATATTCAAGTGTGTACGTCAAACCTGGGCCCAAATTGATATCGTGGTATCACACGTACGGAGACTGCACACCAAACGACTGCACACGAAATGACTGCACACGAAATGACTGCACACGAAATAACTGCACACACACACACCAGAGGCTGGCAATCACCTGGCAATGCTCTAGTTGCTAGACCGTACCCATGTGACCACGTCTGTGTGTGCGCCCTTGTTTCTCCTCCCATGCAGACTGCACGCCAGAGGACTATGAGCGCAAGTATGTGAAGTCAGATAACGGCTCCTGCACCCTCTCCTTTCAGCCCACCAGTACGTACATAATGAAAACCTGTTGAATCCCAGCCCAGCGTGACTTTTGAGTCGACTCAGAAATCACCGCTGAGTGCTCAACACTCATAGCAAGTACGCCATCGTGGCAGATAACAGCTCCTCCACCGTTGGCATGGCGTTTGAGGATTCTCAAGCGCAAGAATGTCATCGTGACATGTAACGGCTCCGGCACCCTTACCTACCAACCATCCAGTATGTATTGGTTTTTCCCCACAAACCGAAATCACGATCAAAATCCAAGTGCAAATCCAAATTCATTTCCTTTGGGAAAACTGAATCCTGCCCTTGACTATATGACCTGGATTTGCCCTCCCTTTGGGTTGATTTCGTACCACCTGCAAAATTGGTTAGGGGGTTTTCAGCAAGGATTGACGGACGGACCCAGTGACCCTAGAAGTTTGCAATGCCCATTGCCCCTATGTGACTAATAGGTAAACAGCTGCAACTGCACGATACCACTTTTGAAAAATCCTCAGGTACTTGAAGCACGCCCAATTGTCCCTATGTGACTGATATGTAATGTAACAACTACTCCAAACCCTGTCTTGTAGTCCTGGTTGTTCTCGCTTCCAGTTGCACTTTGTCTAAGCTAAATCTGCAATATGTTATGCTGTATATATCTCATTTGCTCAATGCCAACAGACTGTGAGGGGGGGATTCCAATTGGGAGATTCCAGCCGACCCTCTCTTCTGTGGTAAGCACTCTTCTGTGGTAAGCACTCTTCTGTGGTAAGCACTCTTCTGTGGTAAGCACTCTTCTGTGGTAAGCACTCTTCTGTGGTAAGCACTCTTCTGTGGTAAGCACTCTTCTGTGGTAAGCACTCTTCTACGTTCTTAGTGCTAAATCGATTCTTAGCTTTGCGAGTGTTTGTGTGCATGCAGCATGCTACTTGAGTTTCATTCACAGCTGGCTCTGCTGCCATAGACTTACCTGTATGCACGCATGCGTGCACGCATGTGTGTCTGCCATATGTGCATACCTGTATGCAAATCCATCCATGCCCGCATCTAAAACCCTCCAGAATATGCATTCAACTCAGGCACCCAAATTTATGCATTCACTGCATACATCCCCCCATGCTCATATCATGATGCATGGAATATGATCTGTTGCAGAGCTAGCCCCGGTGCCATGTGGGGAGGGCAACATCCGCACCATCCATGGCAAGTGCGACTACATCCGAGACCCCGCCTCCAACCAGCCTTTAAGCAAAGAGAAGACCATCCAGGCACGTCGAAATACGTGGTAACATGCGGTAACAAGTGATAACACGTGGTAGTGATGGTGGCATGCATGTGGGGAGGGCAACATGCGCACCATCCATGGCAAGTGCGACTACATCCGAGGAGCTATGCCATATTGTGAAGTGTTTGCAACACTAACATCAACATTGGCACAGCCATCACCATCACCCTCACATCACCCTCACATCACCCTCACATCACCCTCACATCACCCTGACCTGACCACCAAGTCATTAACTACTTTGACAGTGGCTGCAACCCCACCACACATGGCTCTGCCTGCAGCGGCGCCATCACTATCACCACCCTCACATCACCCCCCCTCCACATCAACCCCACATCACCCGCACCTGACCACCAGGTCATTAACTACTTTGACACTATGTTGGAATATACGCGTTTAGTGTATATACGCGTATCGTATATACGCTATCGTGTATACGCTATACGCTCAGGGGTCGGGTTGGACATACGCTTTTTCGGGCAGGGGAAAAAATTTCCCGGGCAGGATGAAAAAACCGTCGTGCTCAACATCGGGAAGATAATCCCTATTCTAACTAAGATTTTCGTAGCATTTTCCTAAATCTGAACGGCGATTGGGGTGGGATGTGTAGTAAACATTATCGCTAGAAGGAGTAGGAATCGGAATGACCTCTGTTGGAAGCGGGAAAGAAAACTAGAAATGACGAGTGAAGTTGGGCTGGCTGGTAAGTAGCGTGAGTGGAGGAGGTTTGTTGGGGGGACATTTGACAGGTTGGAGTTCGTAGATGGGAAGGGTTTCAATGTGGTACTAATTGAAATTGTAGATCTGAATTGCCAGACGTGCCTGATAACTTTGAAGGCAGATTCCCGCTTCCCTAGACCACCGAAATGCAGCTCGACTTCGGCGAAATGCTCACCAGGAGATTCCGCATCTTTCCGTATACACAAGATTTTTTTTCTCGGGCAGCCCAAAAAAAATCTGACTGCGTATAGCGTATTAGTAAGCGTATAGCGTTTTGAGTATAAACGCAAGCGAGTAAACGCTACACGCTTTAGGGTCTGAGCGTATATTCCAACATAGCTTTGACAGTAGCTGCAACCCCACCGCACATGGCCCTGTGGCGCTGCCTTCGCGACCAGACTCCATCACCATCGCTTCATCCTTATTGCTACCAACCCCACACCACCCTAACCACCCTGACCAGGTGATATACTACTTTGACAGCGGCTGCAACCCCACTGCACATGGCTCTGTGGCTCTGCCATCGCCTGGATACATCCCCTGCGGTATGTGTGTGTGTGTGCTGGGTGTTGAGTGGTGGGCTGGGACTTGTGTGGTGGGCTGGATTGAACCTCATCAATCCACCACAACGCACTGCACATGGCTCGCTCTGGCGCTGCCATCTCCTGGATACATCCCCTGCTGTATGTGTGTTGAGGCGGCCTTTGAGGCGCCTGAATAAGTTGCCATTGCCTGGATATATATATCCCCTGCTGTATGTGTGTGTGCTGGGACTTGTGTGGTGGGTCGGGTGGGAGTTGTGTGGTGGGTCCGGTTGAACCTCATCAATCCACCACAACGCACTGCACATGGCTCGCTCTGTGGCGCTACCATCGCCTGGATACATCCCCTGCTGTATGTGGCAAATGTTTGAACCATCTGGATACTTTTCCCACAGTGTGTGTTATATCATAACATACATACAATACCGTGGCGTACCGTACCATACCGCGCCACACTACATCACACCCACACCACACCATACCACTCCACTCCACACCACACCACACCATACCACACCACACCACACCACACCACACCACACCATACCACACCACACCACACCACACCACACCACACCTCACCACACCACACCACACCACACCACACTTCACCATACCATACCATACCATACCATACCATACCATACCATACCATACCATACCATACCATACCATACCATACCATACCATACCCCACCCTCCATTCCCTCCCACCCACCCCTTCCACTCTCCCCTCTGCCCCACAGGACCTGTCCCGCTGGTTCCTACCTGCACGGGGACAAGTGCCGCAAGTGCAGGCCCGGCACGTACAGCATGGGGGGAGGAATCTGGTCCACCCCATCCTCCCTCCCCCCACCGAAACAACCCTTGCCCTGCCTCCCCTCTTCCCTCCGCCCGCCCCCACCACCTATGTTAGGAAAGACGCAGCCAGGACGCTGCGTCCTGCGTCTGGACGCAGCGTCCGGACGCTAGGACGCAGGACGCGCGTCCAGACGCAGGAGGCACGCCGAAATTTTTTTCGGGCAGCCCGAAATTTTTTTTAGGGTTTAGCCGCGATTTCGACATTCGTGATTTCGGCGCGAATGTCGAAATCGCGAAATTTCGACCCCCAAAGCCAAATTCGACATTGTAAACCAGCCCCCCCAACATTTCATAACAAGGCATGCATGAACATAACAAGGCATGCATAACAACCCTAAACCCTGGATTAAACTTAATGTGTGTGAGACCTTGTGCCATGCGTGACGCGTGACCAAGGATTAAAAATACGGTTGTCGTATTATACGGGCCGTTTTTTACGGTCGTATTTTACGGCCAATTTCCAAAAAAATCGGCCGTTTTTTTGTTGGAGATTTTTTTCCCAGACTTGGAACCGTCCACCTCTAAGGATGCGAACATCAGGAAAATTGCTAACTGTCAGGCCTAAAAAGCCGCTCCCCCACAAAAACTCAGACTATTATAAGTGACCACGCTTGTGCGGCGATTTCGCCCGCCGATCTGCCGGTCGATTGGATCCCGCCAGGAACTGCCTTACTCCCCGTCAAAATTGTTGGAACTAAATGTCGCAACCAATTTGTCGCCAGTTACCACTTGTCACCGCTCTGAATCTACAAGACCCAACCCCCCTTACACTTTCACAGATCTCAACATCGGCCTCAACCCAACCCTAGATCTACAAGACCCAACTCCCCTTACATGTTCGTAAGGATCTTCCATGCCCTTATGGATGGCCTCGGAATCTGTCAGAGCTTCCGTAGGGATGTTCCTGAGCTCCACCGAAACTCCCCTAAGTATTATGCGAACGCGACGGCCATAACCAAGGTCTAGGAATACTTTCATAAATCTCGGTTTCAAAATTGCGGCCGTAAAAAACGACCGTATTTTTGAACGAACCTAAAAATGCAAGGTCTGACCGTATTTTACGTTTAATACGACCGTAAAATACGATACCGTATTTTACGGTGACTTTTTCAAAAATTCGGTCGTATTTTTGAACCTTGCGCGTGACTCACCTTAGTAAAAAATGTTGGGGGTAAAATTTGAGGTTGTGGGAAAATTTGCTTTGAAAAGTGTGGTACGTCTCTCCCCCCCCCTCTGCCAAGCCCTATACACTTTTTTTTGGCCTGCCCGGGGGTTTTTTTTGCCCTGCCCGAGATTGCGTCTTGGGGTGCGTCTTACAGGTCCAGGTGACGCGTCCTGCGTCTGGACGCATGCGTCTGGACGCAATCGTCCAGGACGCAGGACGCGTCTTTCGACACATAGCCCACCACAGACATGACCTGTCCTGCAGGTTCCTACCTGCACGGGGACAAGTGCTGCAAGTGCCAGCCCGGCACATACAGAAGAGCACACAAGATGACATCCATGCATCCCTCCCCTCCCCATGCCACATCCCATTTATCCCTCCCTTTCCCCACAGACATGACCTGTCCTGCTGGTTCCTACCTGCACGGGGACAAGTGCCGCAAGTGCAGGCCCGGCACGTACAGCATGGGGGGAGGGATCCGATTCGATGCTTTCTACGAGCTTGACGATCGGTTGTTCCAGGTACGGTTGGGCTGCATGGCAGTTCAATAATTACATTCATGGTGACAAGTGTTGCAAGTGCAAGCCCGGCACGTACAGCATGGGAGGAGGGGTCCGTTTCGTTTTGACGCTTTCTATGAGCTTTGATGACCGCCTGTTCCAGGTATGGTTGTCTGGCTTGGCAGTGCAGTGGTTTAGACCCATGCTGACAAACAAGTGCAAGCCCGGCACGTACAGTGTAGCATGGGAGGAGGGATCCTTTTCGACGCTTTCTATGAGCTTGATGACCGGCTGTTCCAGGTATGGTTGTGTATGGTTGGGTATGGTTGGGTATGGTTGGGTGTGGTTGGGTATGGTTGGGTATTGTTGGGTATAGTTGTGTATGGTATGGTATGGCAGGCTGGCCCGGCAGTGCAATGGTTGCATTAGACCCATGGTTTCAAGGCAAACCAGTGCAAGCCCGGCTCATACAGCATGGGGGGGAGGAATCGGGTTCGACGCTTTCTATGAGCTTGATGACCGGCTGTTCCAGGTATGGTTAGGTACTTGTTGATACAGCAGTTAAGGTGCTTGAGTCGACTCAATGCCTGGCTTCCTGCCTCGTACAGCATGGGGGGAGGAATCCGGTTCGAAGCTTCCTACGAGCTTTATGTCTGGTTGTTCCAGGTATAGCTGGGTACTTAGTGGTACGGTAGTTTCTGAGGCACCTTGAAGTTCGTCATTGTGGCGCCTCAATATAAGGCTCATAGCCGTTTTTCCAGGTATATAGTTGGGTTACTTCTCGGTACTTCAGCCCCTTTTCTTTAAGATAAGACAACGTTTTTCCAAAATAAATACGTATGGGGAAACCCGAATTGGAATGAGCCGTGTTTTTAACCTTGATATATGGTTCTTTTTAACTTGCTGCTCACATGCATCTCTTGCTTACCCTTTCTACCGCTCTGTATCCCTCCCTTTCTCTGCCAGACCGACTGCACCCATTTCAACTCCTCCGGTTCATACAAGTGCGACGGGTAAGGCCATCTGGATGCGTCACTCACGCAAACATATGTGTCGGTGCAGCAAGTACCCGTGCTTTATCCAGCAAACATCTCAAATGCGGAAGTTTAGGCCTATGCGCCTAGGCCCTAGTTGGCAGTGTTTACCTAAGTGTCTGGCTGGCCCTGAGCGGGAGGACCAACCAAGGCTTATGTAGACTTAATAAGCTTCCTGAATAGTTTTGAGACGTCACAAAAGAGTTTTGAGACGTCTCAAAATAAGTAGACTCTATAAGCTTCCTGTATAGATTTGAGACGTCTCTAAGGAGTTTTGAGACGTTTGAAAATAAGTCGACTCAATAAGCTTCCTGTATGTTTGCGATTCTTGGTTGGTTCTCACCTCCCCCACCCCAACAGGTGGTATGCATCAGAGGGTCAGCTCAAAGTTGGCCCATACGACCCACCCAATGAATGGTACCCGGTAAGACTTGTGCAAGCATGTGCACACACACCAAGTGAATTGAATCTTGAATCAATGCAAACGTTCCCAACAGGTGGTATGCATCAGAGGGTCAGCTTAAAGTCGGGCCTTATGACCCACCCAATGACTGGTACTCGGTAAGGCTCATGCATCATGCATCATGCATCATGCATGTGCACACCACATGACTTGAATTTTGAACCAATGCAAGCGTTCCCACCAGAGAGGGTCAGCTTAAAGTCGGCCCTTACGACCCACCCAACGAATGGTACCCGGTAAGGCTCATGCGTACGCCACGTGAAGTGAGACAAAGGGTTTAGGGTTTCGGGTCTAGGTGCCCATTACAAAAAGGTTAATGAGCTGCCACACCCAGCCTGCTTGTTCGCTCCCTCATTCCGCTGCTCATATTTCCTCCTCCCTCATATCATATCACTCGTCTCACTCCCCCTAATCCCACTTCACAGGGCGATTGCTCCCTGGGGTCGTACAACTGCCACAACAACCTGCTCCCTCGCCTTGCTTCCCTCATCTTCCTTCATCCTTCCCCCTAAATCCACAATGTCACCTCCTTCTCTTTGCAGGACGACTGCTCCCTGGGGTCGTACAACTGCCACAACAACCTGCTCCCTCGCCTTGCTTCCCTCATCTTCCTCCATCCTTCCCCCTAAATCCACAATGTCACCTCCTTCTCTTTGCAGGACGACTGCTCCCTGGGGTCGTACAACTGCCACAACAACCTGCGTGCATCGCTGCGCATGCAAGTGGAGCTCATTCGATCGGGGTGAGTGAGTGCGGTGCGTGCTGTGCGATTTTATGGTATCCTATATCGCTTCATCCGGCCCCATCCCCAGCCCCCCACCCAACCAAAGCTACATCCGGTATCGCTTCACTATGAGTGTGGAGCACAAGTTCGACTGAAGAGACTCATGTATTAAACCCCATCCGCCATCCCGTTCCCTTCGCCAACCACCCTCCCTCCTCTACTCTCAGCTACATCCGGTATCTCTTCACAGTGAGGGCGGAGCACAAGTTTGATAAGCTGCTCTTCGTCCTCCCCACTGCTCTCATCTTCCTCGACCCTCTGCCCCATCTCCCACCCATACACAAACCCCCTCATTCCTCTACTCTCAGCTACATCTGGTATCTCTTCACAGTGAGGGCGGAGCACAAGTTTGATAAGCTGCTCTTCGTCCTTCAATCCTCTACTCTCCTCCTCCCCCAATTCCCCAACTCCCCTCCCCTGTTCCTTCATCCCCCTTCCCTCAACCCCCAACCAACCCTGCCACTGCTACATCCGGTACACTGTTCCTTGACGGGCGCCAGAGACGTTTCAGACAGTGCCCTGGAAGGCACTGGGTACAAGTTCACAGTGAGCGCAGAGAACAAGTTTGATGGGCTGCTCTTCTTCTCCACTCCTCTCTTTTCTCCCCTCCACGCTGCCCCATCCCACCCCCCTCTCCCTTCCATCCCACCAACAGCTACGTCCGGTACAAGTTCACAGTGAGCGCGGAGCACAAGTTTGATGGGCTGCTCTTTGTCCTCTCCTCTCCTCTGGTCTTCCGCTACCGCCTGCCCCATCCTCCCTCCCTTCCCCCTCCCCCATCCCCCTTCCCCCCCCCATCCCCCATCCCCCATCCCCCATCC
Organism: Closterium sp. Yama58-4; assembly: GCA_947470075.1. Classification (NCBI taxonomy): domain Eukaryota; kingdom Viridiplantae; phylum Streptophyta; class Zygnematophyceae; order Desmidiales; family Closteriaceae; genus Closterium; species Closterium sp. Yama58-4. The sequence continues at coordinate 1,134,886 of CANIUD010000111.1, read as the reverse complement.
CCCGAACCCCTTCCCCACCCGCAGCTACATCCAATACCGCTTCACAGTGAGCGCAGGACACAAGTTTGACTGAATTGACTTAAAAAGCATTCCTTCCTACTTCCCCCCCCTTCCCCTCCCTTCTCTCCACCATCCCACCCGCAGCTACATCCGGTACAAGTTCACAGTGAGCGCGGAGCACAAGTTCGACGGGCTGCTCTTCTTCCTTGACTCCTCGCCAGAGCCCCTGATGGGCCTCGAGTCCAACCAGGTGAGTGAGTGTGTGAGTGAGTCGGCCCTCCAGGCCCCCCTTGTTTGGTGCTCGCTTTCACTCATTGTGAGCCGGTGACTTCTGAGCGACTCGAGAGTCGCCTCAGTTTGACGGGCTGTTCTTCTTCCTTGACTCCTCACCAGAGCCCGTGATGGGCCTCGAGTACAACCAGGTGAGTATAAGTCGGCCCTCCTGGTTTGCTGCTCCCAGTGTGAGCCGAAGACACTGGGTCTTCGGGTCAACTCAAGAGTCGCCCAGACTCAACCGAGGGGCTTCTCAGCTTAACAGGAGCTGATGATGGGCCTCACGTGTTGGTATATTGAGAAAGAAGAGCAGTACAAATAGTGCATGAGGTGAGTGACCAAAGTTAGGGTTACCCCTATTGGCTGACCAATATGGTGGGGGTCCAGCCCAATAATTGAGGTTGCGCCAATTATTGGAGGGGCCAAACATTGGAGGGGTTGGCCACCAATGTTGGCTCCCCAACAATAATGGTCGCCTGGGTTGTGGAAACCCAACCAAAAGTTGGGAGACCTCCTGAATGTGTACACCCATGATTTGGGTGTACACTATTTGGTCTAGCCATATGCATGCTATAATCTAACACAACCAGGTGAGTCGGTTGTCCCAACTGGTTCGCTGCTCACTTTCACTTTCACTTCACTCATGGTGAGCCTGTATCTCTTGATCGACTTAATGGTCGCCTCACTTTCACGGGCTGCTCTTCTTCCTTGACTAATTGCATCACCAGAGCACATGATGGGCCTCGAGTCCAACCAGGTTCGGTTCGGTTCAGTTGGGTTCTCTTCTGCTTCTGTCCAATGGTCTGTCCCGTGCCGTGCCGCGCCTTGCCTTCCCCCACCAGTTCGACCCAATGAAGGTGCAGATAATGCTGGAGCCGGGTGGGCAGTCACACGCTGGAGTGGGTTGGGTTTGCTACAAAGAGCCATCCGTACATGCTCCCCCCCCCCCCCCCCCCCCCCCCCCCTCCCCTGCCTGCCTGTTCAACCCAACCTCCCCCTCTGCCAGTTCGACCCAATGGAGGTGCAGATAATGCTGGAGCCGGGCATTCACACACTGGAGTGGGTTTACTACAAGTAGGCACGAGCACAGAGTCAGGCACACAGCTCCCCCACCCTGCCTGCTCAAACAACCCACTGTCAGGGCCTCACCCTTCCTTCCCCATTTTTCCGCAACCCTCTCTATGCCAGTTCGACCCAATGGAGGTGCAGATAATGCTGGAGCCGGGCATTCACACGCTGGAGTGGGTGTATTACAAGGACTCCAAGTTCACCAAGGGCAGGGACTCCGCTGCCCTGCACGTGAGTGGATGAAGGGATGCCTCTTGTGCTCATATGGAGGTAGTGGGGTAGTGAGTGAAAGCTGGGATTCACACACTGGAGTGGGTTTACTACAAGGATTCCAAGTTCACCAAGGGGAGGGACTCCGCTGCTCTTCATGTGAGTGTCCTGTGCTGCTGCTGAGGGGTAGTGAGTGAAAGCCAGGCATCCACACACTAGAGTGGGTTTATTACTAGGATTCCAAGTTCACCAAGGGCAGGGACTCCACTGCCCTGCACGTGAGTGTGTGGGAGTGGCACTGCGCGGACAGGAACGATTTTTGAGGCGCCTCAAAAAACGCTGCCCTGCACATGAGTTTGTGGGAGTGGCACGGCGCGGATGGGACAGGAACGACCTGAGGCATGGATGAGCGCCTTGCCTCAGAATAGAAGAAGAAGGAGAAGAAGAAGAAGAAGAAGAAGAAGAAGAAGAAGGAGAAGAAGAAGAAGAAGAAGAAGAAGAAGAAGGAGAAGAAGAAGGAGAAGAAAAAAAAAAAGGGAAAAAAATGGAGAGAGCAAAATGTAGGGCAAACCTCTTCCAAATACATCATAGCGTAGGGCTAGGAATGGTGCTTGTCCAATTGCTCACGCCAACTGTCATGAGATTGATCCTCTTGTCGTTTTCCCTTCTGCCTGCCTTCCGTTTCTGCCTACTTGTGTGCGTGCAGCTGATAGAGGTGGGGGGCATAGACTACACGGACCGACAGTGCTTCCCATGCCAGGCAGGCTTCTACAGGTGAGCCGAGCAGCGGGCAGTGGTGGGCAGTGGTGGGCAGTGGTGGGTGGTGGTGTGCAGTGGTGGACAGAATCAACACGGGGCAGGGGGGGCAGTGAGCAGGAAGTAGGGGACAGGGGGCAATGAGTGGAACGGCATGCCAATCCCGTGGTGTCATTCTGCTTCTGATCTGAACATCAGTGTGCTGCTTAGGCTCACAGGCGTGCTAGCTAAGCCTTTTTTTCTTCTTCTTCTTCTTTTGGAGCCGACACAACATTCCACCTTACGTTTCTTTAGGAATTTCCGGCCATGCCATGCCACTTTCTGCTGTTTGGTTGCATTCCATTTCTTTTTCTTTGCTGCAGTGACGAGGGCTCTACTGAGTGTGCGCCATGCCCTGTCGACCACTACTCCCAGTGAGTGCCGGTGATGGTGATGATGGGTCCATGGTGGTGCAGGCGATAGTGACTAGAGTGCGAGCCATGCAGTGCCGAGCCATGCAGTGCCGAGCCATGCAGTGCCGAGCCATGCAGTGCCGAGCCATGCAGTGCCGAGCCATGCAGTGCCGAGCCATGCAGTGCCGAGCCATGCAGTGCCGAGCCATGCAGTGCCGAGCCATGCAGTGCCGAGCCATGCAGTGCCGTGCCATGCAGTGCCGAGCCATGCAGTGCCGAGCCATGCAGTGCCGAGCCATGCAGTGCCGAGCCATGCAGTGCCGAGCCATGCAGTGCCGAGCCATGCAGTGCCGAGCCATGCAGTGCCGAGCCATGCAGTGCCGAGCCATGCAGTGCCGAGCCATGCAGTGCCGTGCCATGCAGTGCCGAGCCATGCAGTGCCGTGCCATGCAGTGCCGAGCCATGCAGTGCCGAGCCATGCAGTGCCGAGCCATGCAGTGCCGAGCCATGCAGTGCCGAGCCATGCAGTGCCGAGCCATGCAGTGCCGAGCCATGCAGTGCCGAGCCATGCAGTGCCGAGCCATGCAGTGCCGAGCCATGCAGTGCCGAGCCATGCAGTGCCGTGCCATGCAGTGCCGAGCCATGCAGTGCCGAGCCATGCAGTGCCGAGCCATGCAGTGCCGAGCCATGCAGTGCCGAGCCATGCAGTGCCGAGCCATGCAGTGCCGAGCCATGCAGTGCCGAGCCATGCAGTGCCGAGCCATGCAGTGCCGAGCCATGCAGTGCCGTGCCATGCAGTGCCGAGCCATGCAGTGCCGTGCCATGCAGTGCCGAGCCATGCAGTGCCGAGCCATGCAGTGCCGAGCCATGCAGTGCCGAGCCATGCAGTGCCGTGCCATCCTTGTTACATTGAGGAGGGCTCTACTGAGTGTGCGCCATGCCCTGTCGACCACTACTCCCAGTGAGTCACGGTGATGGGTCGATGGTGGTGTAGGTGGTGGTGCAGGTGGTGGTGTAGGTGGTGGTGCTGGCTGCAGTTTAAGCCATGCAGTGGCATGCCAATCCGCTGCTGCTTCCTCCTTGTTTGCAGTGAGGATGGCTCCACTGAGTGTGCGGCGTGCCTTGATGAGTGTGCAAAATCAGCTCACTTCCCCACCCCATCTATCACACCACACACACACACACCACCCGATCCACTCATAACACTGTCCCAGGGAGGGCTGGCCAGCGTTCAAGCCATGCAGTGCTGATCAGTATGCAAACACATGCCCAACCATCATCTCAGCACCCCATCCGTCACGCCACACACATGCCAACCCATCCATCTATCATCCATCCACGTATACCATCGCAGGGAGGGCTGGCCGGAGTGCAAGCCAAGCCATGCAGTGCTGCTGACGTTTTGACTGCCTTTACATTTCAATCATGTCAGCACCTCTCTCTTTCTCTATCACACCGCCCTCATGCCATCCCATCCCATCCCATCCCATCCACCTGTATGCCTGCCATCGCAGGGAGGGCTGGCCGGAGTGCAAGCCATGCAGTGCGGAAGAGTATGCGCAGTCGCCTCCTCGAGCCAACTGCACTGCCAGGCCTCGTATGTGTGCTGTGTGGTGCTTTGCTATGATCCATGCGACTTCAGCTCAGCTCTCTCACGTTTCGTTTTTGTTCCCTCCAGATTCTCTAGCTCCCTCTTGTTGCAGGCTTTTTTTAAGAGTGCTAAAAGAACGTGTTTTATGATTCATGCGACACCAGTTCAGTTTCCTCACGTTTTGTTACCCTCTACCTCCACAATCTCCTCTAGCTCCCTCGCTCTACTCCCTTCCGGTTCCTCCCTCCCTTCCCTTTTTGCCACTGAGCCTGCTGCTGCTCCTCCGCCTCCGTTTCCCTTCCACTACGCCCCTCCCTCCTCGACAAATCACCAGCGTGCAATGTGACAACGGATGCCGCCCCCACCTACGGCAACTGTAGCGCAGTGGACAACCAGAGAATTAAGGTGAGATGAGATGCACAGAGGAAGGGAAATACTGTTGGATGCAGGGAATGGAAGGTAATCCGGTGGGTGGGAGGTGTTTTATCAGGAGTTGAGCTGTTTAGTTGCTGGTAAGATTGAAACCCAATGCCGATGGTGATGGTCTCTCATATGCTCTCCCTGACAAGGCAACTCAAAAAGCCACTGTACTGATGGTATCACATGCCCGCCCTTGCACCACCGCACCGACCAACTCACTCCGTCCTTGGTCCTCCTCATCCTTGCATTGCGTACATTTTTCAGCAGCAGGCTTCCATTACGTGCCTTGTCATCCACAAATCCTCCCGGTCCACACCTGGGCTGGGCATGCATCCTCGTGTGATAAGTCGATTTTTTAGTCGACTCTAAAATCCTCCCGGTCCACACCTGGGCTGGGCATGCCTCCTCGCCCCTCGTGTGATAAGTCGATTTTTGAGTCGACTCTAAAATCCTCCCGGTCCACACCTGGGCTGGGCATGCCTCCTCGCCCCTCGTGTGATAAGTCGATTTTTTAGTCGACTCTAAAATCCTCCCGGTCCACACCTGGGCTAAGTTGCAAAATACGCTTATAGCGTATATACGCTTATCGTATATACGCTAGCGTATATAAGCTATCCGCTTAGGGGGCGATTTGGACATACGCTTTTTCGGGCAGGGAAAAAACTTCCCCGGGCAGGGCAAAAACAGCCGCCAGGGCTGTTATAGGGGGGAATCTAGGGTGTTATGTTTCAGAGGTGATATTTTTAGCCTTCAATTAGATTGCAACTCCTACACACATTACTACATAATACTCTCCTACCGCCAGGGCTATTATAGGGGGGGAATCTAGGGTGTTATTCCACAATTTTTTTAGGTCGGGCTGCCCCAAAAAAATATTTGCCAGCGTTTAGCGTATTTGCTGGTGTTTAGCGTTTAGTGTGTAAACGCCAGCGTATATCCGCTAAACGCAAAGGGTCTCTAGCGTTTTTTGCAACTTAGCACCTGGGCTGGGCATGCCTCCTCGCCCCTCGTGTGATAAGTCGATTTTTGAGTCGACTCTAAAATCCTCCCGGTCCACACCTGGGCTGGGCATGTCTCCTCGCCCCTCGTGTGATAAGTCGATTTTTTAGTCGACTCTAAAATCCTCCTGGTCCACACCTGGGCTGGGCATGCCTCCTCGCCCCTCATGTGATAAGTCGATTTTTGAATCGACTCTAAAATCCTCCCGGTCCACACCTGGGCTGGGCATGCCTCCTCGCCCCTCGTGTGATAAGTCGATTTTTGAGTCGACAATGAAATCCTCCCGGTCCACACCTGGGCTGGGCATGCCTCCTCGCCCCTCGTGTGATAAGTCGATTTTTGAGTCGACTCTAAAATCCTCCCGGTCCACACCTGGGCTGGGCATGCCTCCTCGCCCCTCGTGTGATAAGTCGATTTTTGAGTCGACTCTAAAATCCTCCCGGTCCACACCTGGGCTGGGCATGCCTCCTCGCCCCTCGTGTGATAAGTCGATTTTTGAGTCGACAATGAAATCCTCCCGGTCCACACCTGGGCTGGGCATGCCTCCTCGCCCCTCGTGTGATAAGTCGATTTTTGAGTCGACTCTAAAATCCTCCCGGTCCACACCTGGGCTGGGCATGCCTCCTCGCCCCTCGTGTGATAAGTCGATTTTTGAGTCGACTCTAAAATCCTCCCGGTCCACACCTGGGCTGGGCATGCCTCTTCGCCCCTCGTGTGATAAGTCTATTTTTTAGTCGACTCTAAAATCCTCCCGGTCCACACCTGGGCTGGGCATGCCTCCTTGCCCCTCGTGTGATAAGTCGATTTTGAGTCGACTCTAAAATCCTCCCGTTCCACACCTGGGCTGGGCATGCCTCACCCCCCACATTTATTCACCGCACACCATTCCCCTCTGCTCCCCCACCCCCTCCCCCAACCCAAACCCCTCCTCCCCGCCCCTACCCCTCCCCTCCTCTCCCCATCCTCCCTGCATCCCCATCCTCCCTGCATCCCCATCCTCCCTGCATCCCCTCCCTTCCTCACTTTCCACATCGGCATGCCCTTCTCAATCATTCACCTCGCACCAATTTCCGCAACTCTACCACCCTTCCCCCACCACCCCCCTTCTTCAGACATGGGCATGGCTCACGCCCCACATCTGTGCGCCTCTCTCGGAGGACGAAGACCTCCCTGCTGACACCCACGAGCCGTGCCGTGAGTGCAGTGCACTGATCGTGATGGGGTGTGTTTTTTTTTTTGAGAGTTCTAAAAAATTACTCACAATGGGGAGTGTTGTCGTGCCATCTGAGTGAGAGTGAGTGCACGAGTGCTGTCTGTGTGAGCGGGTGCGGGCAGCATGCTACCTGAGTCACTCCCCACATCTGCGCGTCCCTCTCAGAGGACAATGACCTCCCTGCTGACACGCACGAACCGTGCCGTGAGTGCCATGGCAGTGGTGCGTTGTGGATAGATAACTGAACAGTGTTTGGATAGATGGTGCGTTGATGAAGGCCTTAGAAGGCTTGCAGCGGCTCGAAACCACCCGATTTAAACTGTTTGGATAGATGGTGCGAGGATTTTCGTCGTCTGTGTGTGGTTGCTTGGAGGCATGCCGTCAAGAGTCACGTGGCTTGTAATGTGATGGTAATGACGGTACTGGTCTGATGACGATGATTCTGTTGATGCTGATTATGATGGTGTGTGGCTTTGATCTTCATGAAAATGTGTGTGCTTCGCCTCCCTTCCCATGCGTCCCCTTCTCCTCGCGCGCTACCTCCATCCCCATCCCCTTCTCGCGTCCCCATCCCCCTCCAGCTACCTCGCGTCCCCTTCTCCTCGCGTGCTACCTCCACCCCAACCACAGCGCCATGCCCCTCGGGTCAATACGCTGTGGAGGACAGCACTACATACACCAGACTCTACCACTTGTCTTGTGTGCCCCCTTCTCTCTCCCCCCACCACAGCCCCCTGCCCCTCAGGTCAATACGCTGTGGAGGACAGCACCACGCGCACCAGGCTCTGCCACTTCTGCCCACCGGTAAGCCTGCCCGTAGTGTGTGCGTGTGTGCGTGTGTGCGTGCGTGCGTGCGTGCGTGCGTGCGTGCGTGCGTGCGTGCGTGCGTGCGTGCGTGCGTGCGTGCGTGCGTGCGTGCGTGCGTGGTACATCTCCCACAGACAAGGCGTGCCACAAGTGCCCCCCGCCATCCCGCCACAGGCGCTCACCAGGGACCACTTTGAGCTTCCATTTCCCACACGCCCCACCATCCCATCACAACCCCATATAACCGCACTCAACCTCATTTTCCACTCCCAGGGCCTGGCAGCGCCTCAGTCTCTCCCACGAGTATAGTGTGCCTCAAGTGGCCTTCACGGGAGGTGCCGGTGAAGCCGCTCACCATGAGCCACTTTGAATCGAACTGCTCCCTACCTGCTTCCCTCATGCCCTTCCCCGCTCTCTCTTACCATGGCAGGGCCTGGCACGCAAAGCATCCATTTCCTCAACACAACAGACAAGACAAGGCGTGCCGCAAGTGCCCCCCGCCCCTGGGGGAGGTGACAGGCGGCGAAGGCGCTCACCATATGGACTGCTTTGAGCTGCAATTTCCCACTCGCCCCTCCCCTCCCATCCCATCCCATCCCATCACAACCCTACTAAACCCCACCTTCCATCCAATGGCAGGGTCTGGCACGCAATGCCTCAGCTTCTTCCACGGACAAGGCCTGTCGCAAGTGTCCCCCAGGGGAGGTGGCAGTGAAGGCACTCACCATGGACCACTTTGAGCTGCACCGGGGGAAGCTTCCTGACGGCTTCGTGACGGGTTGCAGCGGGGACTGCGGTTCGCTGGGGTGGAGAGTGGTGAACGGGAAGCTGGACTCTGGCAGCAACCACGGCAAGAGTGCCTCTGTAAGATGTGACTAAGGAAAATAGCGAAGTGCCCCCTGTTTGTTATTTTTTTATCCACCTGTTTTTCTCTCCCTTGATCCATTTTGGTTCAATGCTGTTGTTCCTCTGTCGCATCATTGGACCTCCATCACCTTCCCTTCTCTCCCTCCTTCCATCACCCTCATCCCCTTCTCTTGGCCCATCACTCATCTCATCCGCTCCCAAATGCACCAGCTGTGGCTGTCCTACGATGTCAACATGAATCTGTTTTTCGAGGTTTTTTTTTTTTTTTTTTTTTTTTTTTTTTTTTGTGTTGTAAGGAGAGAATTCTCAAAAAACAAATTCACCCAAATGCACCAGCTGTGGCTGTCCTACGATGTCAGCATGGCAGTGGACGGACACGTACACATTCGCCTACGACGTGGACATACCACGGGGGTGGGGGGACAAGGGGAAGCCCCCAATCTGTTTTTGGTGCTCCGTCTCTCCTCCCCTTCTATCCTCCCTCCTCGATCCACCAGGTCTGGCTCTCTTATGATGTCAGCATGGCAGTGGACGGGCACGTCACATTCGTCTACGACGTGAACATACCACTGGAGACCTGCAGAGAGGGCACTCTTTGCTCTTGGTTGTCCTTCTCTTGTCCACTCCTCTCCTCCGCTCCACTTCTTTCCTCGCCTCCTCCCCTCCTCCGCTCCTCCCCTCCTTCCCTCCTCCCTAATCCACCAGGTGTGGCTCTCCTATGACGTCAGCATGGCAGTGGACGGGCACGTCTCATTCGCCTATGACGTGGACATACCAGGGAGGATGAAGGACCTGCAGAGAAGCCCGCTCTCTGCTCTTGATCTCTCCTCCTCTCACATCTCTCTCCCCTCCTCCTCTTCGTTCCCCTTCAGGTATGGCTCTCTTATGACTTCAGCATGGCAGTGGACGGGCACGTCTCATTCGCTTACGATGTGGACATACCACGCGGGGACCTGCAGAGGGGGCTCTTCTTCTACGTGGACGATCAGCTGGTGCTGAACATCGAGGTGAGTGAGTGATAGTGCGGTGGTGGTTGGAAGTACAGGCAGAGCTCTTCTCTCTGCCACTCTGACCTGCAGAGGGGTCTCTTCTTCTACGTGGACGATCAACTGGTGCTGAATATTGAGGTTAGTTGAGTTGTTTTTGTTGTAAATGTATCTTATATATACAACATACATAGGCTAGAATAGGTGTAGCTCTTTAAGCCATTGGGGGGTTGGGTGTACACGTCAACCACACTTTGTGGTTGGGTCAAGATTTGGTTTGGTCTTGGTCCTTGGTTGGCACTTGCCAACATTTGGTCCTAAGGCCAACCAATCACAAGCTAGCAACATTGTGGGGTTCCCTACTCCACAAGGCAACTCACCCATTGGCCAACTTAGTGGCCAATAGGGTTGCACCTTCTTCCAACCTCTCTTCCTTGCATGCTTGTACTATAGAGCCTCCTTGGCTCATTACTCAACCATTCTCTTGAATCCTATCATGGTATTCAGAGCCAAATGGCTCACGCCACCTCCCTCGATCCTTAGGCCGTAATTTCCTCTCCGCGTCTTAGATCTAGCCTCCCGCGGCCTCAATCCTCCCTCCCGTACCTCAGATCTAGCTTTCCGCGGCTCAGATCTACTCCTCCGCGGCCTCAATCCTCCCTCCCGTACCTCAGATCTAGCTTTCCGCGGCTCAGATCTACTCCTCCGCGGTCTCAATCCTCCCTCCCGCGGCCACAATCCTCCCTCCCGCGGCCTTAATCCTCCCTCTCGCGGCCTCCGACCGCTCTCCCGCGGCCTCAATCCTCCCTCCCGCCGCCACCCCTCCCTCACGCCTTCCGTCGCGGACAGCCAGCACACCGTCGCGGACGGCCAGCAAGCCGTCGCGGACGGCCAGAAAGCCGTCGCGGACGGCCAGCACACCGTCGCGGACGGCCAGCAAGCCGTCGCGGACGGCCAGAAAGCCGTCGCGGACGGCCAGAAAGCCGTCGCGGACGGCCAGCAAGCCGTCGCGGACGGCCCGCAAGCCGTCGCGGACGGCCAGCCAACCGTCGCGGACGGCCAGCCCGCGGCCACGAGCACCCCGCGCGTCGACGCGGACGGCCAGCGCGGAGTCGCGGCCGACCTGTGCGCCATCCCGAACGGCCGCCGCGCGATCGCCGACGACCTCCGCGCCGACGCGGACGACCGACGCGGAGCCGCGGCCGACCCTCGCGCTGACGCGGACGGCCGACGCAGAGCCGTGGCCGACCCTCGCACTGACGCGGACGGCCGACGCAGAGCCGCGGCCGACCCTCGCGCTCTCACGGGCGGCCGACGCGCCGCCGCGACTGACCTGCGCAACCTCCCCCCTTCATCCGCGCCCTGCCCCACACTTCCGCGCCATCCTTCCTCTCCCCTACCTCCTCCCCCCCCCTCCTACTTCACCCTTAATCGCACCAGCAACAGCACCTAGCAGCGACCTTTAACCCTAAACCAGCAGCGCCACCCTGTTACGGCACCAGCAGCGGCACCTTCAACGGCACCAGCAGCGGCACCTTCAACGGCACCAGCAGCGGCACCTTCAACGGCACCAGCAGCGGCACCTTCAACGGCACCAGCAGCGGCACCTTCAACGGCACCAGCAGCGGCACCTTCAACGGCACCAGCAGCGGCACCTTCAACAGCACCAGCAGCGGCACCTTCAACAGCACTAGCAGCAGCACCTTCCCGACTTCGCCATCATGGCGTCCGCAGACTCATCGGTCGACCTGGCGACCATTGACTCTCTCGAGTTGTTGGGCGACAACTCGGCCGCCAACTGGCACTCTTATGCCCACTCCGTCGAGGTGTTGCTCTCCTCGGTTGTCGTCAGCGGATATACCCTCCGTTCCGTCGTGTTCCAGGAGGAAGGCGGACTCCAGCCCATCGCCCCTTCCGCCCCCACCGGACCTCCTCCTGACGAGCCCGGACCTGAGCCCGAGCCTCCTGGTGATCCTCCCACCTTCGCGCCGGATGTCAACAATCCTCAGAGCATGGAAACTGCCATCCGTACCTACCGCACCGCACTCAACGACCACCTTCGCCGTCAACTGCGCTATGAGGACGACAAGCGCGCCTACGACGAGGCTGCTGCCCGCCACCGCGATTACCAAGCTCGACTCGCCACGTACACTACACGTCTCGCCAGCTACACCACCGACATCGCTGCGTGGCGCATTGCTGACCGTCGAGCTCTCGCCATCCTCCTCGCCACTATCCCCTCCTCCCTCAAACGAGAGCTTTCACCTACCTCCTCCTCCCACCTGTGGCAACTGCTTGTCGACCTCTTTGACCGGCAGGACATCGCCACCCTCTATGCCCTCATCAAGGAATTTGGATCCATCACCATGGATTCCACTGCCGGCGCAGCCGCCTTTACTCGCCGCGTCCTTGACCTTGCTCGCCGCCTCGCAGCACTTGGCGTTACCTACCCTGACACTGTCATCTGCTGCCACCTCCTCGAAGGCCTCACTCCCGCCTTCGATGCCCACAAGCTCGCATACATGCAACTCCTCTCCAAGCATGACACTCCCGCTCAAGTTGCCCAGTGGATTATCACCACTGAGGCTGAAATCCTTCGCCACTCCTCCTCCACTGCCGCGGTAGCACAGCAGCGCAGCGGCAAGGGCGGACGTGGGGGAGGGCGTGGAGGTGGGCGTGGTGGTGGTCGAGGCGGCTCTGGCGGTCGTGGTGGTGCGGGTCGTGGGGCAGCAGCGGCCTTCCCACCCTGTCAGTATCTTCCCCTCTATGGCCCCACCCGAGGCCAACGCTGCAACCAAACCACTCATGCAACTGACACGTGCTTCAAGGCACTCAGCGATGAGTGGTTCGCTCGTGGGAACTCTGGCACCCCTCCTCGCTGGTCCGCCCTTAATCCCCGCCCCACTCCCCTCGATGTTCGCACCTCTCCCCTCTACGCCCCCTCCTCCTCCTCCCAGGCCCACCAGGCCTTTGCTCTCCCCTCTCAGCAGCAGCAGCAGCAGCAGCAGCAGCAGCAGCAGCAGCAGCAGAGTGTCCAGCAGCAGGGACCGCAGCAGTATGGGCAGCAGCTCCAGCAGCTCCAGCAGCAGCTTCAGCAGCTCCAGCAGCAGCTCGACCTCCAGCCCCAACTTCCTCTCCTCCCTCCTCCTCCTGTCCCCCAGCAGCAGCCGTTTCCCAGCTGGACCGCCGGAAATGCCGCCTCTGCGGCCCACCTCTCCGGTCCATCCCCTGCGCCGTCCACAGGTGGCAGTGTGACCCCCTTTCCCTCCTCTGGCTTTGTTGGTCTCCTTAGTCAGCCTCCTTCTGTTGCATCTCCTATGTATGCCCCTGCTATTAATGAAACCTCAATTCAGTATTCCGCCTCACCCTCCTCCACCCTTGAGTTCGTCTTGGACAGTGGAGCCACTGATAATGTCTTTCGAGATGCCGGCAAACTCAATCCTCTTCCCACATCCACGTCCCTCCTTGGCGCTGATAGCAGCTTTTCCATCCCCTGTCACAACACCTCCACCCTTCCCTGTCCTCTCTTTCCCTCAGGTACTGTCACAGGTCTTCACATTCCCTCCCTTCGCACCAACCTCCTCTCCCAAAGGTCCCTCCAACAATCCATGATCACCACTCTCACCCCAGGTGGTGCTAACCATTGTGATCTCTACCACACCTCCACAGGTCGTTTCCTCGCCCGTATTCCTTACTGTCCCCGCACCCGTCTATACACCCTTCGAGTTCCTCGCCCCCTCACCTTCCAAGTTGCCTCCCCCCCCCTCTTCCCCCCCCCCCCCCCTCCCCTCCCCTCCACTAACCCACCCGTCCCCCCCCGCCCCCCTGACTCTGACTGCTCATGTCGCTCCCTCTCCCACCCTGCCATCCTCCTCCATCACAGGCTAGGTCACCCCAACTTCGCCACTCTGCGCTCCTCTGTATCCTCCGGTCTCCTCCACGGTCTCCCCTCTTCCCTCCCTCCCCTCCCAAAGTCCCCTGCCCCCCCTTGCGTCCTCTGTGTTCAGAGCAAGCTCAAGCAGCAGCCGCACCGGAGCTCCCCCTCCGCTGCTGCTCAGCCACTTGATCTTGTTCACATGGACCTCTGGGGCCCTAACCCTTCCCCCACTCGCCAAGGCCATCGCTACCTCCTCGTGCTCGTCGATGACCACAGTCGGTACTCGTCCGTCTCTCTCCTTCGGACGAAGGCGGATGCCCCGACCGCGATCATTGCTTGGCTCGAGCAAGCCAACACCCACTTTGGCCGCCCTGTTCGTCGCCTCCACTCTGATGGTGGTGGTGAGTTCCTTAATACCCAAATTTCCTCCTACTGCCAGTCCCGCGGCATTCTCCAGACTCACACCCTCCCTCACTCCCCACAGCAGAACGGTGTCGCTGAGAGCCGTGTTCGGGAGATCACCAAAACGGCTCGGTGTCTTCTTGTCCACGCCTCATGCCCCCCTTCTCTGTGGGGCTACGCCCTCCTTCATGCCGCCCTCCTTACTAACCTCTACCCTCACCCCCTCCTCCCCTCCACCACCCCCACTGAGCTATGGACAAAGGACAAACCCGATGTCTCCCCTCTTCGAGTCTGGGGCTCAAAGGCCTATGTCCTCATTCACCCGTCTGACCGATCCCGCTCCCTTGGAAAGCTTGCCCCTCGTACCCTTCCTTGCGTCTTCCTTGGTCATAACCCCTCCTCCCCCGACTACCTTTTCCTCCACCCCCCTTCCGGTCGACTAATTCGCAGCAGAGATGTCGTCTTTGACGAGTCCACCCCGTACTATTCCTCTCCCCCGTCCACTGACCCACTCCCACCTCTGACCCGTCCCCTTGTCTGGTCTGACACCACACCTCCCCCTCTCCTCCCTCCTCCCCCCATCCTCTCACCCCCTCCCCCTCCGCCCTCCCAGTCCCACGGTGCCCCTCCCTCGTCTGGTGACATCTTTGACCCGGACCCTCTATCTTCCCCTGTCTCCCCCGCCCACTCCTCCCCCGGTGCCCCTCCCCCTCCCTCCCAACCACCTCCCTCCCCCACTCCCCGCACCATACTCACCCGGTATCCTCACACCAGGTCATGTGACAGTATCCTTGGTGCACCGCCCCCTGTTACCCTCTCTACCTCTTCCCTTCCCCCTCTTTCTCCCCTCCTTCACCACTTCTTCCAGGCTGTCTTACACCACGCCTCTCCTGCACCAGCCTCCTCGACCACCTCCCCATCCTCGGTAGCAGCACCTCCAGCAGCAGCCATTGCAGCGGCACCAGCAGCGGCAGGTGCAGCAGCAGCAGCGGCACCAGCAGCGGCAAGTGCAGCGGCAACAACGGCCTCCACAGCAGCACCAGCAGCGGCACCAGCAGCGGCACCAGCAGCGGCACCAGCAGCGGCACGAGCAGCGGCCCCAGCGGTTATCCGCGCCTTCCACACCTCCCTCTCTGAGGACTCCCATGAGGAGTTCCTTGACCTCCACCTTTCCGACCCCTCCCTCCTCCCCATCACCTTTGACCTGTCTGGAACACCAGTCTTCGCCTTTTCCTCTGCTCCCTCCATCTTCGTCCCAACCACGTACGAGGAGGCCATGGCTTGCCCCGACGCCCCGCTCTGGCTTGCCGCCATCATCAAGGAGCTCGAGGCATTTATCGCCAACTCCTCCTTCGTTGATGTCCCTCGCCCTCCCTCCTCTACGAACGTGGTAAAGGGGAAGTGGGTGTTTCGCGTCAAACAGCTACCAGGAGAACCGCCCGTCTACAAGGCCCGGTATTGCGCCAAGGGCTTCACGCAGCGGTATGGTTTTGACTTCTTCGACACCTTCTCCCCCACCGCCAAACCTGCTACCGTTCGCGCTGTACTCGACCTCGCCGCTCGCCTCAACATGGAGATCCACTCGATGGATGTCTCCAACGCCTTCCTGCAAGGCGTACTACGTGAACTCATTTACATGGAGCGCCCAGACGGCTTCCACCTCCCCTTCCCCGCCGACTCCGTCTGGCAGCTGCGCCGACCCGTGTACGGGCTCCGTCAGGCACCCAGGGAGTGGCATGCCAAGCTTGCTGCCACCCTTGCTGAGCTTGGCTTTCGCACCTCCCGCTCTGACGCCAGCCTCTTCCTCCGCACCTCTCCCTCCCCCTTCTACATCCTCGTCTATGTTGACGACATGATCCTCCTCACCGCCGACCTTGCCGAGCTCGAGACTGTCAAGGCGGAGCTGGGCAGCCGTCTCAAGTGCAAAGACCTGGGAGAGCTGCAGAACTACCTCGGCATGACCATCACTCGCGACCGCTCCGCCCGCACCATCTCACTCTCTCAGGGTCACTACCTCCAGCAGGTCTTGGACCGGTTTGACATGGCGCGCGGCAACCCCCAGCCCACTCCCCTCTCGGTTGGGCACCACCTCTCCCCACCCTCCTCTCCCTCTCCCTCCTCCCATCCTTATCCGGAACTCATCGGCTCTCTCATGTACGCCATGGTTTCCACTCGCCCCGATCTTGCCTACCCCATCAGCGTCCTCGCTCGGTTCGTTGGCGCTGGCAAGCACACGGAAGAGCACTGGCAGGCCGCCAAGCGTGTCCTTCGCTACATTCGTGGCACCAAGGACTATGTCCTCACTCTTGGCGGCCCTTCCCCACCACACCTCAACGGCTACAGCGACTCTTCCTGGGCTGATTCTCGACCGGATCGGCGGTCCTCTCAGGGCTATGGCTTCTCCCTCGGCAGCGGTCTCATCAGCTGGCGGTCCACACGCTCCTCTGCCGTCGCCCTCTCCTCCTGCGAAGCAGAGCTCTATGCTGCGACCATGGCCGCGCAAGAAGCACGCTGGCTCACCTTCCTCCTTGATGAGCTCGGAGCCCCCCAACGCTGTCCCACCATCTGGTGTGACAACGCCAGCACCATCCACCTCACCAAGGACGCTGTGTATCATGGGCGCTCAAAACATATTGAGCTTCGCTACTTCTTCATTCGCGATCTCGTTGAGGCCGGCCACATTCGTCTTGGCAAAATCGACTCGGCAGCCAACCTCGCCGACATCTTCACCAAAGCTCTTCCCCTAGCGTCCCACTCCTTCCTGTTGCGTCTCCTTGGGCTCACCCCGCCACCAGTTTTGGCGGCCTCCTGATTACATTTTTTCTAGCCTTATGCATGTTGGGGGGTTGTGTTGTAAATGTATCTTATATATACAACATACATAGGCTAGAATAGGTGTAGCTCTTTAAGCCATTGGGGGGTTGGGTGTACACTCCAACCACACTTTGTGGTTGGGTCAAGATTTGGTTTGGTCTTGGTCCTTGGTTGGCACTTGCCAACATTTGGTCCTAAGGCCAACCAATCACAAGCTAGCAACATTGTGGGGTTCCCTACTCCACAAGGCAACTCACCCATTGGCCAACTTAGTGGCCAATAGGGTTGCACCTTCTTCCAACCTCTCTTCCTTGCATGCTTGTACTATAGAGCCTCCTTGGCTCATTACTCAACCATTCTCTTGAATCCTATCAGTTTTTGCCCTCTTCTGCTATAGTGATGAAACTTGAAACCTAGGCTTGCTGCCACGCATACCTGCAGAGAGGGCTCTTCTTATACGTGGATGACCAGCTGGTGCTGAACATGGAGGTGAGGGGGGGTTGAGGTGAAAGGGAGATCAAAGTCCACCTGTTACTTCCTGCTGCACCACTGCATGCCACGCTACTGCACAGAGGGCTCTTCTTCTACGAGGATGACCAGCTGGTGTTGAACATTGAGGTGAGCTGCACTGTGGCAAGAGAGCTGGTGCTCAACAGCTGGTGCTGAACATGGAGGAGGTGAGTGGCAAGACAGCCACTGTCTGGCACAGCAACATTCACAGTTCACCAGTTACCAACACTCTGACCTGCACAGAGGGCTCTTCTTCTACGTGGACGATCAGCTGGTGCTGAAGATTGAGGAGGTGAGTGGCGAGGCAAGAGGGCCGCTATCTGGCACAGCAACATTCACGGTATGATGTGATGTGACACGATCCCATCAAATCACTGCCATTGTTACCAGCTGGTGGGGCACCCGTCCCGTCCTTCGGGGTCGCGGTTCTCTTCGGGGCTACCTTGGTCAGGCCTAGTCCTGTCCCGGGGTTACGACGGAGTCGTACAAGCCAACCAAAAAAAAAAAAAAAAAGTCCCGTCCTGCAATCCCCTTGACTCTTGCTCTCTTACTCTCTCTTACTCACTCTTACTCTCTCTTACTCTCTTACGCTCTTACTCTCTTACCCACTTACCCTCTTATCTTCTTTATCCTCTTTATAATCTTCTCCATTGCAGGACGAGGAGGGTGCCGGCTCAGCACCGGCCGGCCCGACAACCAGCGACACGTGGCCGCTGCCAGCTGGCGACCACAGTCTGATGTGGATCTGGGTCACACTCAACGCTGACAAGGCGATCGCCAGGCGGGATTCGGCTGAAATCCTGGACATCACCGTGTGGGGCAGCACAGTGGGGGGCGCGCCTGCCTGTGTGCCCATTCCCCCTGGCACTGCCCCGGACCCTGCCACCCTCACCTGGAAGGCCTGTCCGCCTGGTACGCTCCTCCTCTCCTCCTCTCTTCCTCTCCTCTCCCCTGCACGGCACTGCCCCCAAACCCACCATCCTCACCTGGAAGCCCTGTCCCCCTGGTAGGCCGATTCTTTCCTCCTCTCTTCTCTCCTTTTCATCCCTCTATGTTCACTTCTCCCTGTTCCCTCCCCGTCCATTCCCGTCCCCGCACCACGCTTGCTAATGTGCACGTGACCAGGGAACAGCTGATTGGAGCGACGGCCAGCCACGCTGTCGAATGTGCAGTGCAGCTGATTGTGACTGTGGCTGGCCGTGACTGATTCTTGTTGTGACTGTAAATGTGATTGTTATTTGGTTGTTGTGTGACTGTATGAGCAGGAGAGTACAGCGAGGGATCGGGTCTGCCATGTGTGAAATGCCCTGCCAACACATTCAACCCGAGACCCAAGGTAACCCCTCCGCACACCTTTGGACACATGGTGAACCGCGTGAACCTTCTCCGCACCCTTTCAACTCCTCATGAACCTCTACCTGCACTCTCATTCTATCTCATTCTATCTCTCCTAGACGTATCAAATTCCTAATTGTCATTCCCATTTCCAGTCTGGCCCCTCTTGTTTTCTTCTCCCTTCCCTACTCCCTTTCCCCACCAGGGCACACACTCCGTCTGCCTCCCCTGTGGCCCCAGCACCTCATCCCTCCCTCCCAGGCAGCACAGCTTGTACGAGTGCCTGTCCAATTATTTCTCATTCCGCTTTTCCATTCTCCATTCCTCTTTTCTCTTTCCCGCATCCCCTTTCCCTTTCCCTTTCCCCACCAGGGAACCCATTCCGCATGCCTCCCCTGTGGCCCCAGCACCTCATCCATCCCTCCCAGGCAGCACTGCCCTTATCCGTCTGCCTGCCCCGCTTATCCCCTATTCCTTTCTGCTCCGCCTTTCCCTTTATTTTTCCCCTTCCTCCCACCAGGGCACCCATTCCGCCTGCCTCCCATGTGGTCCCGGCACCTCGTCCCTCCCAGGCAGCACAGCTTGTATCCATGTGCCTGTCCCACTCATCACCATTCCCATTCCCATTCCCATTCCCATTCCCAATCCCATTCTCTCTCCACTCTTCCCATTCCATCCCACCACCAGGGAACCCACTCGTCTTGTCTCCCTTGTGGTCCCGGCACCTCGTCCCTCCCAGGCAGCACAGCTTGCACCGTTGGTGACGTCACTGTCCCCTCCTCCTTCTGCACCTTCCAAGTAGCTTCTGATCCGACCACCCGCAGCAGCAGCAGCACCACCGCCACCAGCAGCACAAGTGAAACTAATGCTAACATCACCAACTCTACTGCCACCACCAGCACCCCCTCCCCCTCCTCTCCACCCGCCTCTTCCCCTCCAATCGTCTACGATCTTTCCCCTCTCTCCCGCGTCCATCCTGGCCGCATGTTCGGGCCGATCTTCGAGGATCCAACGGCTGCGGATCGGCAGCACGGGCCCCTGTACTTTGTGTCAGTGTGTGCTTCACCTGCAGGGAGCACAGAGAGGGGAGAGAACGTTGGGGGGAGCACAGAAGGGGGGCAGGGTATGGAGGGAGGGGGTGCTGGAGAGGGAAATGAGGGGAAGCAGGGGAAGGGAAGGGTGGTGGAGTGTACTGATTCGGAAGGGAAGCCTGTAGCGACCATGGCGTGCCGGGTGAGTCCTGGATGACAGTGACGAGAAGGGAATGGGGGTAGGGAACACAGGTGAATCTGCAGTGCGTCGTTGAATGCAGCAAGGGAACTCAGGTGAATCCACAGGTGATGCTGGACGCGCAGCACGGCTCACGAGCTTGTGTCACTCTGTGGTCAGGCAGGCTCACGAGTGTTGCTAATCACTAGTGGTAAACGACTTTTGAGACGTCTCAAAAGACGTGCTTGTGTCACTCTGTGGTCGGGTTTACCAATGTTGCTAATCAACGCTCACCAACGCTCACCAACGCTCACCAACGCTAGTGGTAAGGGATGGGAGAAGAGGAAGGGAGGTCACGGTCACCAACGCTAGTGGTAAGGGATGGGAGAAGAGGAAGGGAGGTCACGGTCACCAACGCTAGTGGTAAGGGATGGGAGAAGAGGAAGGGAGGTCACGGTCACCAACGCTAGTGGTAAGGGATGGGAGAAGAGGAAAGGAGGTCACGGTCACCAACGCTAGTGGTAAGGGATGGGAGAAGAGGAAGGGAGGTCACGGTCACAAACGCTAGTGGTAAGGGATGGGAGAAGAGGAAGGGAGGTCACGGTCACCAACGCTAGTGGTAAGGGATGGGAGAAGAGGAAGGGAGGTCACGGTCACCAACGCTAGTGGTAAGGGATGGGAGAAGAGGAAGGGAGGTCACGGTCACCAACGCTAGTGGTAAGGGATGGGAGAAGAGGAAGGGAGGTCACGGTCACCAACGCTAGTGGTAAGGGATGGGAGAAGAGGAAGGGAGGTCACGGTCACCAACGCTAGTGGTAAGGGATGGGAGAAGAGGAAGGGAGGTCACGGTCACCAACGCTAGTGGTAAGGGATGGGAGAAGAGGAAGGGAGGTCACGGTCACCAACGCTAGTGGTAAGGGATGGGAGAAGAGGAAGGGAGGTCACGGTCACCAACGCTAGTGGTAAGGGATGGGAGAAGAGGAAGGGAGGTCACGGTCACCAACGCTAGTGGTAAGGGATGGGAGAAGAGGAAGGGAGGTCACGGTCACCAACGCTAGTGGTAAGGGATGGGAGAAGAGGAAGGGAGGTCACGGTCACCAACGCTAGTGGTAAGGGATGGAGAAGAGGAAGGGAGGTCACGGTCACCAACGCTAGTGGTAAGGGATGGGAGAAGAGGAAGGGAGGTCACGGTCACCAACGCTAGTGGTAAGGGATGGGAGAAGAGGAAGGGAGGTCACGGTCACCAACGCTAGTGGTAAGGGATGGGAGAAGAGGAAGGGAGGTCACGGTCACCAACGCTAGTGGTAAGGGATGGGAGAAGAGGAAGGGAGGTCACGGTCACCAACGCTAGTGGTAAGGGATGGGAGAAGAGGAAGGGAGGTCACGGTCACCAACGCTAGTGGTAAGGGATGGGAGAAGAGGAAGGGAGGTCACGGTCACCAACGCTAGTGGTAAGGGATGGGAGAAGAGGAAGGGAGGTCACGGTCACCAACGCTAGTGGTAAGGGATGGGAGAAGAGGAAGGGAGGTCACGGTCACCAACGCTAGTGGTAAGGGATGGGAGAAGAGGAAGGGAGGTCACGGTCACCAACGCTAGTGGTAAGGGATGGGAGAAGAGGAAGGGAGGTCACGGTCACCAACGCTAGTGGTAAGGGATGGGAGAAGAGGAAGGGAGGTCACGGTCACCAACGCTGCACTGCACCCTTCTCATCTCATCTCCCATCGAGTTTTGAGACATCTCAAATCTGTCACTACTGGTCAGATTTATTAATGTTGCACATTCCCCAACTCGTTCCATGTTCCTTCCCCCCTTCCCTTGCCCTCTTGCACTAATGTTCCTTTCTTTCCCTTGCCGTGCCCTCCTCCCCTATTGCGCTCAGGTGAATCCTCAGGTGATGCTGGACGAGCAGCACAGAGGATCCCACAGTCTAGGCGACCGGGTCTCCCTCTTCCCCCTCTCGCACCCTCCAAACGCCACTGAACCCCTTTCCAACCGCCCTGAACCCATCCTTGCGCGGAGGGGGCTGGTGATGGTGCTGGAAGGGGAAAGAATTTACCAACTAGACCTTGCCTTCATTCCTGTCTCCTCTCCTCCTCCTCCCCTTCTCTGTTGCGCTCAGGTGAATCCTCAGGTGATGTTGGACGACCAACACCGAGGATCCCACAGTCTAGGGGACCGAGTCTCCCTCTTCCCCCTCTCGCACCCTCCAAACGCCACTGAACCCCTTTCCAACCGCCCTGAACCCATCCTTGCGCGGAGGGGGTTGGTGATGGTGCTGGAAGGGGAAAGATGCCCTTTTTCTGTGCAGGGGGGAGGGGGGGAGGGGAGTAGGTGGAGGATGGGCGCAGATGCGGAGAAGGGGAAGGGGAAGGGGAAAGGGGAAGGCGAGGAGGATAAGTATGGACGGCTGACAATCACGTTCATGTGTGACCCGAATGCAGGTGAGTGGAAGGGGAAGAGGAGGGCCGTGCGAGACTAGCAGGAGGGAGAGCCGCTGTGCCAGCATGGGAGAAAGGTGAGGGGTACAGCTGACGATCATGTTTATACGTGATCCTAATGCAGGTGAGAGCAAACTTTTGAGGCGCCTAAAAAGGTGAGGGGTACAGCTGACAGTCATGTTTATACTAATGCAGGCGAGGAGGGATCCTAATGCAGGTGCGAGCAAAGCGGGGCAGAAGTGGGAGTGCGAGATGGGAACGAGGAGTCATGAGTGTGCGAGAGCAGCAGGTGGGAGACTAGCAGGCAGGAGAGTGGAAGTGCCAGCGTCGGAAATCGGGAGGGAGAGTTATGGACAGCTGATGACCACATGTATCAGTGATCTTATGAGTGGAAGGGTGTGTGTGTGTGAGACTGGGATGAGGGGAAGTGTCAGTGCCTGCCAGCATATTGGAAGAGAGGGAGGAGAGGTACAATGGGTGTTGGGCAAGTTTATCCATTGTAGGCTTGGTGATAGGTGATGATGTGAGGGAGAAGAGTGGGCTTGTTCTGGTGGGTGTGTGAGGGTAGGCGCTGGTTTTTGAGAATTCTCAAAAACCAGCTCGAGAATTCTCAAAAACCCTTTCCATGATGAGGTGAGGGAGAAGAGTGGGCTTGGTCGGGTGGGTGTGTGAGGGTAGGCGAAGGGAAAGTGTCAGTGCCAGCATGGGAAGGGAGGAGGAGGAGGGATACTGCAGCTGGGAATCGCTTTCAATTTAGACCCAGATGCAGCGTAAGTCAAGGGGGTATGGTGGGTGTCTGCGATGGTCGTTTCTGAAGAGGAGGAGGAGGAGGAATAAAAGGTGCCAGTACCACCATCACCCCTCCCTCCACCTAGTTCTTGAATTGAAATTGCTAGCCATATTGGACTCCCTCACTGTTTGAGTCGACTCAAAACATTCTGGACTCACTTGTGAGAATTCTTCGAAGTCATGGAACTGCTGTCACATTGTTGTTCCTGTGCTCCTCCATTCCCCTTATGCCCTGTTCCCTCTCCCACCAGGCATCGGCCACCCCTCCTCCTGCACAGAAGAAGGCAGGCAGGCAGCATTCAACGCGTCCCTCCCCTTCCCCCGTCCCCTCACATCATTATTCTCGTGCTCCCCATTCCCCTGTTTCCCTCCTCCCCTCTCCCCCAGGCATCGGCCACCCCTCCCCCTGGACAGAAGGGGGAAGGCGGGCGGCATTCAACACGTCCCTCTCTTTCCCCGCCTGGAACAAGCGGGGGGAGACCCAGTCCCCGTCACACAGGGGGGAGGCGACGGGGTGGTGCCAGGGTGTGCGTATGAGCTGGCGTGGTACAGCGCGTATGCATGCCCTCTGTGCTCGGAGGAAGATGTGGAGGAGGTTCCAGTGGCGGACTGCCACAACAACAAGCGATCCACCTTCAAGTACCGCCATCCAAGGGTGAGTGTGGGTTTGTGAGGGGGAGGCGACGGAGTGATGCCGGGGTGTGTGTATGAGCTGGCATACACACCACCCCGGCACCACCCCTTCTGTGCTCCGAGGGGGGTGTGGAGGAGGTGCCAGTGGCAGACTGCCACAACAAGAAGGAAGCTACTTACAAATACAGGCATCTAAGGGTGAGTGTGTGGGTCTGTGTTGTGCTATAGCAGCACGTTGCATTCCCTCTTGGTTCGGCACCTTGAAACATGCTAGCTCCCCTTTGCGCCTCTCCTATCTCTCCTGTCTCTTCCCTCCTCCCGTCCCTTCTCCCAGCTATGCTCACCGTGCACTGCAGATGACTACAGCAGCTTCCAGCAAAGCTGCACCTCCTCTCTCCGCCTCCCGCATCTCCCTCTCTCCTCTATCTCCACTCTTTCTCCTGCCCCTATCCCTTCCCTCACCAGGTGTGTCAGCCCAACGCCCAGGCTCCTCTCCCTCCCGACCAGCTCTGCTCCCCGTGCACTGCTAACGACTACAGTAGCTTCCAGCAAAGCTGCACTGACAGCGCGGGCAATCACAACGTCTCCTACTCCTGGAACCTGCCCAAAAACTGCAGCGAGAACCTGCCCGGAGCGGCGAAACTGCCCGAAAATATTATCGTTGGAGAGTGCCTGTTCCAGGTTCGTTACATCCCGGCGAAATACCTTGCTCCGAAATACATAATAATCACAGCGGCTGGAGCTACTGTGATTGTGATGCTGGCGGTGATGTCGGTGGTAACCTGGTTACGCAGCAGGAGAGTGTATTCCATGTACTCCCAGCTGGTAGCAGAGGAAGTGCAGCTGGAGGCGGAGCTGGCAGCCATGGCTGAGCAGGCAGACCAGGAGAGGGAGGACATGCTGTTCAACAGAGATCCTAGCTACCCCTCATAACGAGATGCCCTATAAAGAGGATGAGGCTGCAAGGTACCCCCAGCTCGTAGCAGGGGAAGTGCAGCTGGAAGCCGAACTGGCAGCCATGGCTGAGGAGGCAAACCAGGAGAGGGAGGACAGGACATGCTTTTCAACTGAGGCCGTAATTAACATTACATCATAACCGAACGTCCTATAAAGAGGATAAGCTGCAAGGCGTCTGGCACTAATGGCAGCAGAGGAGGTGCAGCTTGAGGGGGAGCTGGCAGCTGTGGCTGAGGAAGAGGCAGACAGGGAGAGGGAGGCTGTTGACCCAAGCCCAAACTACACATGGGTGGTGGGAGAGATGTGACGATGGCAGAGACGCTGATTGGAACACTGCTTTGAGCAAACTAGAACCTTGAGCAGCTCAGTTCATGTACCGGTAACATTCTCTTGCATTGCTTTCCTGAATCTCATGAATCACAACAGTGAGCGTCTTACCACTCAACAGACCCATTCATTTGACACAGTAAAACGTCAATTTCTAACTCTATCTTCTTGTTCATGCACTCCGAAACTCCACTGTACATCGGACACCTTGTTACTTCACATGCACCTTACAAATATCCTCATAATCAATCCTTGGAATCACCCTCCCATCAAATGCACCCTTCTGAATTTCCACCTTAGCACAAAACTTCTCCGTGTCCACCCCCACCAGCTTCGCCAGGCTACCCCTGTATGCCCCATTCACAACCCTCACCACCCCTCCAATCTGCGGCAGCACCGTTTCCAACTCCTCCTGATCCACCCGCACCACATGCCCCTCCTCCAACGTCTTAATCTCACCAACATATCTATCAATCACGCGCAGCACCACACCTTTTTGCTTGTAATACCCTTTCTCCTTGAGCGCTTTACTCATAATCTTTACCACAATGCCCTCTGTAAGCCAGTAGTCCTTCCGATTCGCCTTCTCCTTTGCTCTCTCCTGCTCTTCCATTAACGCTGCTAGGGTTCCCCCAGCAACTCTACCAGCACCAGATTTGGACCCTGTTTTATCCTCATTCTCCCCGCCTCGCCTCGCCTTTTTTCCTGCCGCGACCCCATCACCATCCCCATCAGCATCATCATCCTCTTCACCAAATACCGGCGCTCCTGTTTTACTCTCCACCTGTAAACCACCACCACCAACACCACCTGCTCCTGCTGCTGCTGCTGCGCTGCTCCCTCCAGCTTTCTGACTCCCACTTGCCTTCTGCGTTCCAGACGACCCACACCCACCACCTCCTCCCCCCAGACCTCCGAACGCGAACGCAATTTTCTCTCCCGTGTTAGGATCGCGCTGCAGGACCTTTCTCTCCGGATCCGCATCCTTCGCCTCCGCATCCTCCGGCTGCTGCTGCTTCGATCTCGCCCGTTCGATCTGCTCCTGAATCTCCTTCTCGTGTCGCTCTTCCCCCACCAGCTCCGCGCGTTCCCGCTTCTTCTTCTGCCCTTCCTTGAACAGCGTTTCTGGCTCGCGATCGATGTACGAGATAAACCAGCCCTTGGGAGTATCCTCGACTTTGCAGAGACCTTCCCTGCCGAGATGCTTGACGAATTCCGTTAACGTCAGCCACTTGGTGGAGTTCATGTGGATGTGATGCCGGTCCGCGATGTACTCGTTATAAGCCACCGTCGCGGCCACGCGGCTGAACCTGTGACTACGTCGAATGTGCTCCATGAAGGTTTTTTCGAACTCCTCGGAATAGCCTCCCACGAATCGCTCCGGGTTCATGCCGAAAACCTGCATCTGCCGTTGATGGCCTTCCGACATGCAGTGGCACTTAAAGCCATTCTCGTCGCGGCACTGTTTCTGACACATCTGGCAATACCATCGCAGCTTCTGCAGTCCCTTGGCTTTAATTCGATTCGCGATGGCCTTCGGCGTAAGAAACTCGTTCTTACCCATGGCTCCCTACCACGCAGAATTGAACGAACTGCCTTTACTTGTCGGTGTCTTAGCTTGATTGGTGGGCCAGATAGACGCACTCCTGATTCTATTGCGGAATAAGACCAGTCCTCCAGTGATGGATAAGTACGAGCGGCAATGAGGGGATTCGAATCGACAGGAGATCGTTTCGTGTCTAGCGCTAGAGATAATCTCACAGGCGACACGAACGGCGTGTTGTAACAAGGCGTACAGAGAGGCACGGAGGATGGTGTGTGGGGCGAAGTGACTACAAAATATGAAGCTCCTAGAAGGTGAACGCAAGGCAAGTTTAGCCTGCACGATGAAACTCCTAGATGCTCTACACAAGGGAATGTTCAAAAAGATCAGATGATTACGCTGCAGCAGTTTAGTAGCTGGAGAAACGACACATAGGCTGAAAATATTGACGTATTTCGAGCAAAAGCGTGTTTTCCGCAGGATGAAATGACACCTTATTGTCTCGGTCCTTGTGTTGTTTTGTAAACCCTTTCGTCTACACGCGGGCTAGATTTGAACCCCTGGGACTCTCTTGGTTGCGAAAGTACGTCTAAATGCGGCTCAGTAAGTTTTGGTACGATATAGAGCTCTCTATGCAATACTTTAACTGGTTGGGTATGGTATCTTTGGGAAGCGTACTTTTGGGAACCACCCACCCTTTCACACCACCTTCAATTCGGGAACTCGAGATATCACAACAGCAGAGCATTTTACTTCAACAAAACGGAGGGATTGCATGCAGCGCCTTCACCCACCCTACACTAGTTTCATTTCAAGTAGCCGTTACGTTGCACGCGGCGATCTAGCAGCATCCCGTGGACCGCGACAGCTTTATACCTGTGGAACGCGTTGAAACAAAAGAATACAGTTTTTCTGTTGACCGAATCTATTAGTCGCCTCAGAAACGGTCAGGAATCCTTGAAATAGTTCCAATCCTCCAGCTTACTCATCTTTTTCTCAGCGGCTATGCGCGCCGAGCCTGGTGATCCGGGATCACAAAGCATCGAAAGCGACGATAAACGAATCGCCGCGACTACCAATGCGGCTGGTGCTTCTGATGGCGGTGGTTCCGTGTTCGTGACGGTGGGTACGACGCGGTTCGACGCGCTGGTAGAAGTGGTGGACAGCCGCGAATGCCGCGCGGCGCTGAAGCAGCGCGGGTTCACCTCCGTGGTGGTGCAGCGAGGGCGGGGAACGTACAAACCGGCCGAGGTACGCGCTGATGAGGGATGCTTTCACCTCTGAGAGTGTAGCGAACCCCGCAGAGCAGAGCCCTCTCTCTCTCGAGCAGCGCGGGTTCACCTCCGTGGTGGTGCAGCGAGGCCGAGGAACGTACAAGCGTGCTGAGGTACGATGGGAGGTATTTGAGGGACTCAACATGTGTGTGTCGGAAATAGAGGATGTTGCGGCGGCCAGCGTTGAAGCGAGGGTTTACTTCCATGGTGGTGCAGCGAGGGCGAGGGACGTACAAACCTGCTGAGGTATGCGTGGTAAGGCACGGCACACACAAGCCTGGATGTGCGGCGCTGAAGCAGCGAACACGGCAGGGAGCTCTTTCGAGCAGCGTACGGATTTTCTTTGCCCACCCACGAGTTCACTGCAGCGATTTCCGTGGGTGGGCTCCTGAGGGTTCTCAGGAGTTCTCTTTTGAGAATTCTCAAAAACCTTCTCAGGGTGAACTCCTGAGAGAGCTCTCGAACAGCATAGCTTCGCCCCCGTGCTGGTGCAGCAACGGCGAGGGGGGGTACTGATGTGACTTTAACACGTTCTCAGCGTAGTTTTCAATGATTTTTTACTTTTGAGACGTCTCAAAAGTTTTCCATGATTTTTGGTGGTATCTCTCTGCTATGCTCCACCTCGTTGTGTGTCAATCAAGATGGCAGGGCGACCCTGACAGCACGGGTGTGGTTGTAGGATACACGGATGTGACTGTAACGAGTTTGAGCTTGATTTTGTGGTACTGTGGTGTCTCCTTTGTGTCCCTCATTGTGCTGTGTGTCAAGATGGCAGGGCGACCCTGACAGCACGGGTGTGACTGTAGGTGCGCAGCTGTTACTGTAACAATCTTTGAGCTTGGTTTCTGTGATTTCTGTGGTGCCTCCCTGTATGCTCCTTTCTGTATGTCAAGATGGCAGGGCGACCCTGACAGCACGGGTGTGACAGTAACGAGCTTCGAGTTCGCTCCCTCCATGGCACCCTACATCAAGCAAGCAGACCTCGTTATAAGCCACGCAGGTAAGTAAACTCACTCGCTTGGATTCTTAGCCGTTGCAGGCAGGTAGAGGGAGGGCTACGTGTCAAACTAAAATTATATAGTTTGTTAAGTTCTAGCCTAGGTGTGCTACATTTTGTTACATTTGTTCTAGCACTAGGGTTAGGGTTTGCTATATCAACCCTTGTATGCACTTGTTCATACTCATTCATTCCGTGGTTCATGTCGTAACACTACGTACTGTCCCTCACCTTCTTTCATCTGCACCTGCTTCTGATCAAGGCATATTCAAGGCGCTGAGGGCAAGCAAGGCGCCGGTGGTGTTGTCGTGGTGGAAGTACTGGTGACCCTTCCCTCCTCTCCTTCCTTCCCCCCTTCACGCCCCTTTCTCATTCTCTCTTCTTCCTCCCCCTCCTGCTCCTCCTCCTCCCTCGTTCTGCCTCCCTCTCCCCTGCTACCCCCCAGGCTCAGGCAGCATATTCGAGGCACTGAGAGCGAGCAAGCCGCTGGTGGTGGTGGCAGCACCTGTGGCCTTTCCACCCCTTCATGTTTCGCTCTCCCCCCTGCTGCCCCACAGGCTCAGGCAGCATATTCGAGGCGCTGAGAGCGAGCAGGCCGCTGGTGGTGGTGGCAGCACCCGTGGCCTTTCCACCCCTTCATGTTTCGCTCTCCCCCCTGCTGCCTCACAGGCTCAGGCAGCATATTCGAGGCGCTGAGAGCGAGCAAGCCGCTGGTGGTGGTGGCAGCACCCGTGGCCTTTCCACCCCTTCATGTTTCGCTCTCCCCCCTGCTGCCTCACAGGCTCAGGCAGCATATTCGAGGCACTGAGAGCGAGCAAGCCGCTGGTGGTGGTGGCAGCACCCGTGGCCTTTCCACCCCTTCATGTTTCGCTCTCCCCCTTGCTGCCTCACAGGCTCAGGCAGCATATTCGAGGCGCTGAGAGCGAGCAAGCCGCTGGTGGTGGTGGCAGCACCCGTGGCCTTTCCACCCCTTCATGTCTCGCTCTCCCCCCTGCTGCCTCACAGGCTCGGGCAGCATATTCGAGGCGCTGAGAGCGAGCAAGCCGCTGGTGGTGGTGGCAGCACCCGTGGCCTTTCCACCCCTTCATGTTTCGCTCTCCCCCCTGCTGCCTCACAGGCTCAGGCAGCATATTCGAGGCGCTGAGAGCGAGCAAGCCGCTGGTGGTGGTGGCAGCACCCGTGGCCTTTCCACCCCTTCATGTTTCGCTCTCCCCCCTGCTGCCTCACAGGCTCAGGCAGCATATTCGAGGCACTGAGAGCGAGCAAGCCGCTGGTGGTGGTGGCAGCACCCGTGGCCTTTCCACCCCTTCATGTCTCGCTCTCCCCCCTGCTGCCTCACAGGCTCGGGCAGCATATTCGAGGCGCTGAGAGCGAGCAAGCCGCTGGTGGTGGTGGCAGCACCCGTGGCCTTTCCACCCCTTCATGTTTCGCTCTCCCCCCTGCTGCCTCACAGGCTCAGGCAGCATATTCGAGGCGCTGAGAGCGAGCAAGCCGCTGGTGGTGGTGGCAGCACCCGTGGCCTTTCCACCCCTTCATGTTTCGCTCTCCCCCCTGCTGCCTCACAGGCTCAGGCAGCATATTCGAGGCGCTGAGAGCGAGCAGGCCGCTGGTGGTGGTGGCAGCACCCGTGGCCTTTCCACCCCTTCATGTCTCGCTCTCCCCCCTGCTGCCCCACAGGCTCGGGCAGCATATTCGAGGCGCTGAGAGCGAGCAAGCCGCTGGTGGTGGTGGCAGCACCCGTGGCCTTTCCACCCCTTCATGTCTCGCTCTCCCCCCTGCTGCCCCACAGGCTCGGGCAGCATATTCGAGGCGCTGAGAGCGAGCAAGCCGCTGGTGGTGGTGGCAGCACCCGTGGCCTTTCCACCCCTTCATGTTTCGCTCTCCCCCCTGCTGCCTCACAGGCTCAGGCAGCATATTCGAGGCACTGAGAGCGAGCAAGCCGCTGGTGGTGGTGGCAGCACCCGTGGCCTTTCCACCCCTTCATGTTTCGCTCTCCCCCCTGCTGCCTCACAGGCTCAGGCAGCATATTCGAGGCGCTGAGAGCGAGCAAGCCGCTGGTGGTGGTGGCAGCACCCGTGGCCTTTCCACCCCTTCATGTTTCGCTCTCCCCCCTGCTGCCTCACAGGCTCAGGCAGCATATTCGAGGCACTGAGAGCGAGCAAGCCGCTGGTGGTGGTGGCAGCACCCGTGGCCTTTCCACCCCTTCATGTTTCGCTCTCCCCCCCTGCTGCCTCACAGGCTCAGGCAGCATATTCGAGGCGCTGAGAGCGAGCAAGCCGCTGGTGGTGGTGGCAGCACACCCGTGGCCTTTCCACCCCTTCATGTCTTGCTCTCCCCCCTGCTGCCTCACAGGCTCGGGCAGCATATTCGAGGCGCTGAGAGCGAGCAAGCCGCTGGTGGTGGTGGCAGCACCCGTGGCCT
Organism: Closterium sp. Yama58-4; assembly: GCA_947470075.1. Classification (NCBI taxonomy): domain Eukaryota; kingdom Viridiplantae; phylum Streptophyta; class Zygnematophyceae; order Desmidiales; family Closteriaceae; genus Closterium; species Closterium sp. Yama58-4. Next base: position 1,103,778 of record CANIUD010000111.1, on the reverse strand, counting down.
TTCCACCCCTTCATGTTTCGCTCTCCCCCCTGCTGCCTCACAGGCTCAGGCAGCATATTCGAGGCGCTGAGAGCGAGCAAGCCGCTGGTGGTGGTGGCAGCACCCGTGGCCTTTCCACCCCTTCATGTTTCGCTCTCCCCCCCTGCTGCCTCACAGGCTCAGGCAGCATATTCGAGGCGCTGAGAGCGAGCAAGCCGCTGGTGGTGGTGGCAGCACCCATGGCCTTTCCACCCCTTCATGTCTCGCTCTCCCCCCTGCTGCCTCACAGGCTCAGGCAGCATATTCGAGGCGCTGAGGGCGAGCAAGCCGCTGGTGGTGGTGGTGAACGGGGCTCTTATGGACAACCACCAGAGGGAGCTCGCAGGGGCGCTCGCAGACAGGCACCACCTGGTGCAGGCGGTACCTGAGAGCCTGGTTGCTACAGTGCGGGAGATGGATCTGGAAGGGCTTGTGCCGTACCCACCACCGGAGGCTGAGAAGTATGCTCAAGCGATAGATGAGTTTCTGGGGTTTTGAGTGGACTCAAAGGCATGTGGTGCAGGCCACAGCTGGTGCTGGCGGTATCTGCCAGCCTGGCAGCTACAGTGCGGGAGGTGGATTTGGAAGGGATTGTGCCGTAATTTCCACCGGAAGCAGAGAAGTATGCTCGAGCAATAGATGCGTTTTCTGGGGTTCTGAGTTGACACTACAAGTATCTGGGGTAGAAAGCATGTGGATGTGGTGCAAGCAAGCAGCGTCTGGGATGCACCTGAATGGATATGGACTGGCTATTTCCGTAGTATTTTCATGCCCGCCACCAGGAGTTGAGAAGTCTGCTCGAGCGCTGGATGAATTTATGGGGTTTGTTTAGGAGACGCTTTTGCAGTCTGTGTACAGAATTATTATTATCTTCCCAAAGATGAGTGCTGCTGACTGAGTGGCGCGGAACAGAGCATTGACTAATGCATGAACAAACCTGTGTTATTTATTATGAACAAACCTGTATTAATTGTTACCCATGGCATCAGCATGTTAGCATGTACCACAGTAATAATATCGTTACAGATGCTGCTTTCCTACTGTTTTTGCACATTGCAGTTACTGCTGGTGTACATTGGACCCTGTGCACTTGGGCTTAGAAAAACTGCCTAAGCAACTGTCAAATACAGTGTTTCATGCTAATTTATCGTGCACAGTACAATTCAGGCTTATCCGCCCCTTCTTGCACTTTACGCGTGAATCGCATCAGAAGGGTCTCCACTGATTGGCCAGGGCCCTGTAGGTCACTGCAGAGGTGAGGTGGGACGTTCGGGGGGAAGGGTGAATGCGCACAGAAGACAGTTCAGGTTTATCAGCTGCTTGCTGCACGTTACGACAGAAGAGTCTCCACTAATTAGCCCGGGCCCTTTAGGTCACTGCAGGGGGACGTGTGGAGAGAGGGGACGTTTGAGGAAAAGTGATGTGTGGGAGAGGGAAAAAGGAGGAGAGTGAACAGAGACATGAGTGATAGTGAGTAAAGGAGGAAGGAATCACAGGCGTGCACACATACATATACCACATGTGCTATGTCCTAGAAACTTACCGTAGATGAGGTAAGCTTTTGAGTCGACTCAAAAGCACATGTGCTATGTCCTAGAAACTTACATGAGGTCAGGCTCATGGGGTGTGCTATGCCCCAGAGACCACACGGGCTGCACACTGAACAGTGCCTGGAATGGAAGAGATGAGTTTAGTTTTGAGAATTCTCAAAACTAATCTCAAACTGAACAGTGCATGGAATGGAAGAGATGCTCCGAGCACATCCACCCTGCATGCCCCTCACTAGCCGCCATGCATGCCCCTCACTGGCCACCATGCATGCCCCTCACCGTCCCGCACCAGATACTTACATGAGATAAGGCTCCAGCTACCCAAGCATGCACAGAGGCTGCGCGCTGAACAGCGCCTGGAGTCGATGCTCTGCACATATCCAACATGCATGCCCCGCATTCCTCACAAGCCCTAGACACCACACACACGTACATGAGGTAGGGCTCCAGATCCCCCAGCGCCCACATGGGCTGCACGTTAAACAGCGCCTGGAAGCGATGCTCTGCCGTGGCTGGCAGCTGGTCGCTGGGCAGGAAGCGCACCCACATGCTCTGCGCCCCTCCCAACGGCTCACACTCCACTTCCTCCTCCGTTTTCCCAGCTGCTGACGCTGCTGCTGCTGTTGCCGCCGCTGCTGCTGGTCCCCCCACGTGCTGCAGGATTGCCAGGCCTCTCAGCCACGTGGCGTCCAGGGATTGGGCCATGGCGGGTGGGACTTTCTTTGCCCATGCCTCCATGAAGACAGAGAGGCGCCAGCGAGTGCCTGGGAGAGGTGAATGTGAGGAAAGTAAGCAGTTGGGGCGTGTTCATGATATGAGCGGCACCCCCTTTGCCCATGCCTCCACGAAAGCAGAGAGGCGCCAGCGAGTGCCTGTGGGGGAGTGTTCAAAAGGCAGGCGAGGGGAGGTATGGTCCACACGGGTTTCAGGGGGCGTCTAAATAAGGTAGCACTGGTGGGTGGGTGGGACCTTGTTCGCCCATGCCTCCATGAAAACAGAGAGGCGCCAGCGAGTGCCTGGGAGAGAGTTTGGAAGGCAGCAAAGGGAGGTATGGTTGTGCACAGGGGGGTTTGACTTGACGGGACACCACACCGAAATAATGTATCAATGGCAGGTGGCTGGCACCTTCTGCGCCCAGTTGATTTTTGAGTCGACTAAAAAATCAACTCGGGACACCACACCGAAATAATGTATCATTATTTATGGCAGGTGGGTGGCACCTTCTGCGCCCATGCATGCTTCCATGAAGGCAAAGAGGGTGCAGAGTGGAAGAGTGGTACCTCATCCTAATGAGACGACTTTTGAGGCGCCTCAAACGTCGTCTCAAAAAGTTTGAGGCGCCTCAAAAGAGGGTGGGGAGTGGAAGAGTGGAAGAGCGGTGCCTCATCTCATCCTAGCAGCTTTGCAGCTGCCTTTTGAGGCGCCTCAAAAGCAGCTCAGCAGCTGCCTGGCGTAGTGTGTCGGCAGGCAGGCAGGTACCATGTGGTTGCCTTTGAGAATTCTCAAAAGTGATTTCAAGGCAGCTGCCTGCCACTGACACACTTTCTGCTCAACCATGTGTCTTTGAGTCGACCCAACACAGAAGAGAAGCGACGGCGGGAAGTGGTACCTGATTTCAGCAGCTGCTGTGCGGACTCAGGGGTTTTAGCGAGTTTTACGGCTTGGGTTTGAGAGGTCAGGGGAAGGGACGTGAGTGGGGGGAGAGGGGTACCTGATTCCAGTAGCTGCCGGGCGTAGTGTCGACACACCTTCCTCTCATCCATGTGCATTTGAGTCGACTCAATTAGGCGTCAGGGGAAGGGACGCGAGTGTGTCAGGGGAAGAGGGGTAACTACCTGATTCCAGGAGCTGCCTGGCGTAGTGTCGGCACACCTTCCTCTCATCCAACTCCCACCACACACACTCCGCTCCCTCCCTTCCTCCATTCTCCCCTCCTCCACCATCCCCATCCTCTCCTTCCTCCCCTTGCTTCCCCTCCCCTCCTCTCCCACTCCCCTCTCTTTCCGCCCCTCCATCGTTCCCTTCCCCCCCACCCTCCCCCACTCTGACGCTCCTCGCCTCCTCCCACGCCTCTGTTCTCCCCTCCCTCCGCCTCTTACCAAACACCTTCAGACAATGCCGCACCAGCTCTGCTCTCGGGCCCTCCCTCCTCTCCCCCTGCTGCTCTCCCCCCTCCCCGTTTCCTCCCTCCCCCTCCCCCTTTTCCCCACACATAGCAGCCACAGCAGCAACCTCGGGAATGGCATGTGGCGGCCAGTCATTGGCTGCTGACGTCAGCAGCAGCAGGTGGAGGAGGGATGCGAGGTATGCTGGGTCGACGCCGCGCCACGTGTCACCGATCTATTGGTTGAAACCATGGAGAGGTGGGAGGGCAAGCAGATGTGTGGAAGAGATGGGGGGAAACAATGACTTCTGTAGGCGCCTCAAAAGTGGAGAGGGATGTAACGGAAAGGAGAGAGAGGAAAAGAAGAAGTGGCTGATGATCATTAGTTTGACAACTCCACCTCGCTTGCACTCCTAGATATTACAATCGTATTATCTGAAAAAAATGTGAAAAAAAATAAATATTAAAGAGATTTTTCCAAATGACTAGCTAGCTATTACTTCTCACATTCTCTTGATAATCTCCCATCCACCTACCACTCGCCACCCACCTTGCAACCGCTCTCCACCCACCTTCACAGCACCAGCAGCCTCCAAACCAGCTCGAATCTCCTCTTCGCTTGCCTGCACTCGACCAACCAGCTCCTGCCACGTGTACCCTTTCCGTCTCCCCCTCTTCTTACTACCACCCCCACCTCCAACCCCCTTCACCCCTCCAGACATCCACCCTCCTTCGCCTCCTCCCCCAATCCACCATCCCCTCTCCTCCCACCTCCTCTCTCCCCTCCTCCATCTCCCTCCTCTCCCTCCCCTTCACCCCCTCTCAGCTCCTCCTCCTCCTCGTCCCGCTCGTTATAAGCACATGCAGACAGCAGGTGGGTCAGCCGGGCCAGCCTAGGCGCCACGGGAACAACCTCCAGGTGGCTTGATGCAACTGCTGCTGCAGCCACCCTCGGTATTGTCACATTCTGAAGCTTCTTATCTTGAACAATAACATCTGCACTGCTCGAGGTGTTTGTTGCGATTTCAGGTGCTGCTTCAGGTGTTTTTTCCAGGTGAGTTTTCATGTGGAGGGACGAGGAGCAGCAGGTTGGTGGTGGTAACCAGCTTGAGTGCGAAGGTGCTGCTGCGAGTGCAGAGAACTGCCTCGTCCCCCTCCTCCGGTGTACCCTTTATAACCAGCCTGCGATTTCATCTTGCAGACAACGAGGTGTAGCAAAAGCAGGACAAGAACAGGTGCTTATTATGAGGCGAGAGAGTGAGGAGAGGGATAACAGCAAGGGGGGAGTGTGAGATAAGTAGGCCAGGGAGTAAAGTACGCATAATAATAGGTCACATGAACAGGAAAAAAATGCCACAGTTTTTCTAAAGAAGCATGAGCCCACGCACGCATCCATACCCATCCACACCCATTCACACCCATTCACACCCACACATCGCCTCTCACATTCAGACGCGCGCGCGCATGCACCACACTCGCCCCAACTCACCCGTCGCGCAGCAGCCCCACCAGCATCGACTCGTCCACTTCCGGACCCCTCCCCCTCCCCTCTCCCCCTCCCCCTCCCCTCTCCCCCTTCCCCCCCCCTCCCCTCTCCCCCCCCCCCCCGCTCCCCCTCCCCTCCCTCCCCTCTCCCCCTCCCCTCCCCTCACCCCCTCCCCGCTCCCCCTCCCCTCTCCCCCTCCCGCTCCCCTCTCCCCCCCCCCTCCTCCCCTCACCCCCTCCCGCTCCCCCTCCCCTCACCCCCTCCCGCTCCCCCTCCCCTCTCCCGCTACCCCTCCCCCTCCCCCTCCCCCTCCCCCTCCCCCTCCCCCTCCCCCTCCCCTCTCCCCCTCCCGCCCCCCTCTTCCCCTCCCCCTCCCCCTCCCCTCTCCCCTCTCCCCCTCCCCCTCCCCTCTCCCCCTCCCCCTCCCTTCTTCTCTCCCCTCCCCCCTCCTCCCAACTCTCTTTCTAAGCCATACCACGCCACATAGCCATACAACTACCCCCCCCGCCTCACCCGTCGCTCAGCAGCTCTGCCAGCATCGACTCCTCCACTTCCAGAAGCTTCAGCTCTCCCCCTTCCGACCCCGCTCCGCCTCCCCCGCCCCCGGCGCTTCCCCCTCCCCCTGCTGCGCGCGCCTCCTGCTGCAAAAACGGCAGCAGCGAATCACGACACGCCAGCTGGACGCTGTCGCCGACGGACATGCTGTTCAGGCGGTCCGCCATGGCGCTGCTACAATGAACCTGCGAGACTAGTTTTGAGAATTCTCAAAAGTAAACTCAAGATAACTGTTGCGAAAATGAACCTGTGAGATCGACGGTGTGAATGCTGAGTCGACTCGAAACATGTCCTTACTGCTCGGACATGTGGCACAGGCGGTCCGCCATGGCTCTACCAGGATGGACCGGCGGCGACGGAGAGTGTGGGTGTGCAGAGATGAACCTGCTTCGCTACAGTTGTCTTCGCTAAGTCGGCTCCAGGTGTGACAATCGAAAGCTGGTTATGCGAGTTTGGCTCAGGCACTTGATCGGTACCCAATACAAGCTCCTCTGTTCTTGTCAACAATACACTCTCAACGCACTGAACTTGTCGGCAGAACTTCCACAATTCTTTTTGGTAGTACAAAAATCCCCCACTCCTTCCTTCGAAGGAAGAACGTATGCTTCAAACACTCACAACATTGCTACCAGTAATCCACTTGAAAAAAGGCACCATGCTCAATATGGGGACTAGTAATTCCTTTGCATGTCCAGTCCAACATACAGCCATTTATTCTTGAATGTGTCCGCCATCCATCCAGCCATTTATTCTTGAATGTGTGTGCTACATCTCCTCCCCTTCGATCTCCCTATTCCTCGCCACCACCATCCTCACCCTCTTCCCCATCATCACTCACCCCTATGCTATCACAGTAACCGGGCCTACGTTTTCTTTCATCACCAGCTGCCTATCCTACCCTATCGCCTCTTCTCCATTTCAATCTCTTCTATTTTACTTCCCTCCACTCCCCCATCACCATGCTTTCAGTCCGCTATCCCAATCGCCTATATCCTATCGCCTCTCCTCCATCTCAATCTCTTCAATATCATCATCACCATCCTCATCCTCCTCTTCAGCAGCCGCAGCAGCAGCCGCAGCAGCAGCAGCAGCCAGAGCAGCCTGCTGTGCCTCCCCATTCACCCCCACCCCTGCCCCCATCCCCCCCGCACCCCCAGCTCCCCCAAAGTCGTTCCACGGCAGCATCGCCTCTAGAAACACCATCAGAGGGTTCCTTCCCGCTAGATCCACCTGCTGCCCCTGCCCCTGCCCTGCCCCTCCTCCCCCTGCCCCTCCCCCTGCACCCATTCCCCCTCCGCCACCACCTCCCCCGCCCCCACCAGCAGCACCAGCGCCTGCACCAATCAAGAAGCCGAGGCCGTGGGCTCCCGGGCGGCGCTGGCGGCCGGCTTCATCTTGTTGCATCGCCATGAGCTCCTCGGGCGGCAGAGTCGGGGCGGCGTCGGAGAAGTCGGATAGCAGCAGATGGCGATATCTGTGAGCCGGGATTGACAGAGAGGATGCGAAGGGAGATGTAAGAAGCATGAGCGGCAGAGCACAAAAAGCGTGGAACAAGCACAGAAAGCAGGCTGCTCTGAACCAACCAGGCAAGAAAAATCAGGAGATCCGAGGCAGTTTGAAGGACATCAGTTTGAAGAGGTTCAAAGTAACTGGAGCAAAGTAACTCTTCAAACTGATTTCAGGTTCAAAGTAAGTGGAGTTGGCTCAGAGCACCTGAAAAGCAGATCTGGCATTCACTCACCCTCAGAACTGGTGATGGAAACCACATCTTGCACGGACGCTACATGCCAATCTCCTGTTTCCCTCCTTCCAGTACTGCCAAGAACGACACGAGCCCAATTCTGACAGCACTCACGTGTTCACTCCTGACGGGAAAGACACCTCTCGAACGCACTTCCAGCTCTCATTCCGCCGTCCCCACCGCCCTCCCTCCCCTCCCTCTGTAAAGGCTAATCCCAACCAACCCAGCACACAACGCCTACGAGTTGAAACCAGCACTCACTCGTTCATTCTTGATGACGGAAACGACACCTCTCGAACGCACTTCCAGCTCTCCATCTCCCCGTCCCCACCGCCCTCCCGCCTCTCCCTCAGTAAAGGCTAATCCCAACCAACCCAGCACACAACGCCTATGAGTTGAAACCAGCACTCACTCGTTCATTCTTGATGACGGGAAGGACACCTCCCGCACGCACTTCCAGCTCTCCATCTCGCCGTCCCCACCGCCCTCCCGCCTCTCCCTCTCCACCGTCGCCACTACATCCACGGCCACGCGCTTCAGCAGCGCCTGCACGGCATCCCCCCGCCACAGCACGGCACTGCGCTCCACATACAGCCGCACCAGATGCTCTAATGACACGCTGCCAGGTGTCGTCTTGGCGAACAGAGGGTGCTTCAGAATGGATGTCCAGGATGCATCGGTTTTTATCGGGGCTTTTTCTACAAGACCCTTGAGGACATATCTGGTGGGAGGAGGGAGGAAGAGGGGGAGGATGGGGAGGATGGGAGGAGGGAGGAAGGGAGGAGGGGGAGGGAGGAGGGAAGGATGGGGAATGGGGGAGAAAATGGTCCCAGGAGAACGCAAAGGAGGAGAGAACAGAGAGGAGAGAAGGGAGAAGGGAGGAAGAGAGAAGAGAGAAGAGAGAGAGAAGAGAGAAAAGAGAAAGGAGAAGAGAGAAGAGAGAAGGAAGAAAAAAAAAGAGAGAAAAGAGAAGTGACGAGACGGCCGGCAGGATGGGAGGAAACACAGGCACGATACGTACGGGTGCAAGAAGAGGGCGTCGCGTAGGAGAGATGCGGCATCAGGAGCAGCAGCAGCAGCAACGGCGACGGCACGGTTCCTTCCATTGACTGCCTCCCCACTCCCCTCCACCCCTTCTCCATCACCCTCGGCCTCTCCCAGCCTCGCCTGCGCCAGAGCGAAACAGAAGTTTGGCAGCACTGCCAGTGACGTGTCGCCCCCCCATTGGTCCACGAAATCGTGCAGCCACGTGAATTGGCGCGCTCTGAGGGCGTAGAAGTCTATGCACTGATGTGTGGTGGGAGGGGGTGAAGATGGGTGTGGGCAGTGAGTTGAGGGAGAACGAAGGGGATAGGGAAGGCAGGGAGAAAAGGCAAACTGGCGCGCTCTGAGAGTGACTTTTGAGAATTCTCAAAAGTGAGCTGGCGCGCTCTGAGAGTGTAGAACTCTATGCACTGAAGGGTGGGTATGGGAGGGGAAACGGGTGGAAAGAAGGCGGGTAGCGAGAGGAGAAGGGAGAGTGGGGTTGATTGAAAGAAGGCGAACTGGCGCGCCCTGATGGCATAAAAGTCTATGCACTGGTGATGGGGATGGGGGGGGCAAGGGAGGGCGTAAGGTGAAACTGAGAATGTGGGTGGGGGTGGGGGTGGGGGTGGGGTTGGGGGGGTGGGGGTGGGGGTAGGGGTGGGTGGGCGGATAGAGGGAGCATGGAGGAAAGAGAGCAGTAAGATCGTGTAGTTTGGTGAACTGGCTCGCCCTGAGGGTGTAGGGTGCAGGTCCGTGCACTGATGGGTGGGGGTCGGTGGAGTTGGGGTGGTGGGGGGTGGGAGAAAGGGGGAAAGAGGCGGCAATGAGAGGAGGCGTGAAGTGAACTATGGGCTGCGCGCACACCTGGAGAGCACCAAGGGGGTCGGTGTCGGGGTCTAATGAGAGCAGCAGGCGGCAGAGGTCAAAGGCAGCGCGGTGGCACCCCCTGGGACCCCTCTAGGGTAGGCAGGCTGCACGTAACGAAACACGCACAAGATCAGCCCCACCCCACTCACCTGGAGAGCACCAAGGGGATCTGTGTCGGGATCCAGGGAGAGAAGCAGGCAGCAGAGCTCAAAGGCAGCACGACAGCCCCCCCTGCGAGCCACTGACTGTGGGCAGATCATATGACAGCCACCTGTGGAGGAGAACGGGTCAGCCCCACCCACCCACTCACCTGGAGAGCACCGAGGGGGTCGGTGTCGGGGTCGAGGGAGAGCAGCAGGCGGCAGAGCTCAAAGGCAGCGCGGTGGCACCCCCTGCGACCCACATGTTGCATGTGGCGAAATAGAGCATCGAAGAGCGCCCTGTTGGGCTCGTGCGAAAACTCCAAACTGGGGGAGGGAAACGAGGGAGTGTGGTGTGGGGGAGGAGGCACAGGGATGAGACAAGAGCGGCAGCCCCCTGCGACCCACGTGGTACATTTGGTTTGGCGGAAGAAAAATCGCCCGGTTGGGCTCGTGTGAGAACTCCAAGCTGCGGGAGGGAAGGGAGTTCGGAGGAGGCACAGGGATGAGAGACGTGGTGCATGTGGTGGAAGAGAGCGTCGAAGAGCGAGCGCTCGATTGGGCTCGTGGTGAATGAATCTCCAATCTGGTAGTGTAGGGGGAGAAACGGGAAAGGGAAAAAAGGAAGGGGATCAGCACATGGTGCTTCATGGGAGGAGAATAACAGCCTCTGCAACCCACGCGGTGCATGTGGCAGGAAAGGGCATAAAAATGCGCCCTGTTGGCCTCATTTCCTCTTGCTTTCCCTGTCATCGCTCTCAACCATGAAACTCAAGACGCACTGGCGAATCCCCTGCGACAGGTTGAGTTGAGTTGAACCACGCTGCCTTGAAAAGGAAGATTGCAACGGGCACTCCACCACGCACACCCCCGCATACATGCATGCAGCATTATGGATATGCGCCAGCATGCCAATGGAAAGAGCAGCCAGGCGTGAACACTCAGCGGCAGGTCCCAAGTGAGGGGCTGAACCAGGGATGCCACGCTGCTTCCAACAGGGAGTGCGTCAACGAGCGCCCGACCACGCACACCCCCACATACATCCATGCAGCATTATGGATATGCGCCAGCATGCCAATGGAAAGAGCATCAAGGAGCAGCCAGCCATGCACACACATGCACTGTGCCATGCACACACATGCACTGTGCCATGCACACACATGCACTGTGCCATGCACACACATGCACTGTGCCATGCACACACATGCACTGTGCCATGCACACCCACCGGCATGTGCCCAGCGAGGGGTTGATTGAACCAGCGATGCCACGCTGCTTCCAGCAGGAACAGCGGCAATGAGCGCTCCACCATACTGACACACACACACACACACACACACACACACACACACACACACACACACACACACACACACACACACACACACACATATGCACCGTCTAAGGGCAGAGCAGAGCAACCATCATTTACACGCACCGGCATGTGCCCAGCGAGGGGTTGAACCAGGGATGCCACGCCGCTTCCAGCAGGAAGAGCGCTCGCTCAAGCAGGTCTGCTGACGTCTGCACCTCGCCCACCTGGCACGGAGGGTGGGGGGCATTGGGGGAGAGACCGGGGCGTTTGGGAAAGGCGCGTGTGTTGATGGGGACAGAAGGAGGCGGCGGATGAGCAACGCACTAGTACAGTGACAGGCTGCCTCCAGCAGGAAGAGCGCTCGCTCAAGCAGGCCTGCTGACGTCTGCACCTCGCCCACCTGGCATGGGGGAGATTGAGGAAGAGCAAGGGTCGTTGGAAAAGAAAGGCGCATGAGAATGGGCACAAGGGGCAAGCACTAGCCTCGAGGCATGTACACACACTCTTCCAGCAGGAAGAGTGCTCTCTCAAGCAGGTCTGCTGACGTCTGCACCTCGCCCACCTGGCATGGGGGAGATTGAGGAAGAGCAAGGGTCGTTGGAAAAGAAAGGCGCATGAGAATGGGCACAAGGGGCAAGCACTAGCCTCGAGGCATGTACACACACTCTTCCAGCAGGAAGAGTGCTTTCTCAAGCAGGTCTGCTGACGTCTGCACCTCGCCCGCCTGGCACGGAGAAGAGCAAGAAAGAAAGAAAGGCGTAAGAGAATGGCATGTGGCATGTGGCATGTGGCATGTTCCCTCTAACACGCCCATCCAGCAGTAAGAGCGCTCGTTCAAGCAGGTCTGCTGACGTCTGCACCTCGCCCACCTGGCACGGGGACGAGAAAAGGGGGTTCGGAAAGACAGGTGTGTGTGAGCATGGCGTACGAAAATGGGTAGGCGATGAGCACAGGAGGAGAGGAGGCGGCAGATGGGGTGTGCAGGAGGAGAGGAGCCTAGTGCAGGAGCCACCACAGGCAGAGGAGGCGGCACTAGGCTCAACAAAGGCATGTGGTGGCACACGCTGCACATGCTGCTCATGAAGAAGGGCAGCAGTAGGCAAGGTCGCCTTTAGCAAATGAACGATAGTCAACTAGTCAAGTATTAGGAGGCAGATGGGCAAGCACTAGGACCAAGGCATGTGGTGGCTGGCACACGCTGCTTCCTGCAGGAGCATCGATAACGGTGCATGCATGCATGATGCATCTGTGTGTATGCAGGGAAGAGCCACAAGCAGCCCAAGCTGGTTGGGGACACGGGACGCCGCCGTCTGTTCAAACAGGTGCTGCTTGGTGCTTGATGATTGCTGCTAGCACAGTAGCATGGTCACCTCACCCCCTTCCACCAACCCTCGCACTCACAATAGCATGGTTGCCCCACCTGCTCAAACAGGTGCTGCTGGCTGCTGGCTGCTTGCTGCTGCCACTGGCTCCCAACACCCCCACATGCACAGGTATCACCCCACCTGTTTGTACACTTCGGAGAGTGCTAGTAGACCCTCCACGTGGTAAGGGTGGTGCGCCACAAACAAGGAGAGCTGGTTGGGGTCGTGGGAGGCCACCGTCTGTTCAAACAGGTGCTGCGCCGCCCGGTACGTGGCCGACCGCACGTAGCGAAACACACGCACGGGGAGCCCAGGGAAAGCACCACTGGTGGCACCACCATCAGCAGCAGAAGCAGCAGCAGCACCGCCACTAGTAGCAGGAGAGGCACTAGAAACAGCAACAGTGCCCTTGCTCTCACGCAAAAACTCCATGGTAAGCCCCTTCTCCGCCACTGCACCTGGCGGCCAGTGCTCCCTCTCCTGCACCAGCAACGCCCTCCTCCCCACACTCCCTCCCCCTCCCCCTCCCCCTCCTCCACGCCTCCCCCGCACGCCTCCCCTCACACCCACCCCTCCTCCTGCTCCTCCTACGCCTCCTTCTCCCGCACCTGCTTGCCGCTCCACCAGCCGAATCACCTTGGAGCCAAAGATGCGCTTCAGCTCGTCGTCTGCTCGCAGGAACCGGGTCTCCACCGCTAGAAGCGGCCGCGCTGACGTCACAGGACCCCCTGCTGCCGCCGCTGCTGACGTCATAGGATCCCCTGCTGCTGCTGCTGCTGCTGCTGGTGCTGCTGCTACTGCTGCTTGGCCCTCGATTGCAGCCAAAGCGCGCTCTAATTCACTTTCTTCCCCACTCCCTCCTGGACCTGATTTTTTCTGCTTTCCTCCGACTCCTGCATCCTCTCCTCCCCCTCCCCCCTTCTTCTTCCCCTTCCCTTTCTTTTTCTTCTTGCCACTCTTCCGTTGCCTTTCCATCCGTCTATGCTCTTCCTCCTCCTCTCCCACCCCCTCCCCTTCCCCCTCCTCCTCTTCCTCCGCATCCTCCTCCTTCTGCTGCCCCTTCGCATCCCTGCTCTCACCGACACCTGCAGTGCTCCCCTTTCCCTCCTCTTCCTCCTCCTCCTCGTCTACCTCCGTCTCTCCCTCGCCCTGCCAGCAAGGAAACCGAAGGAAGAGAACCAAACACAGGACCTCTGTTTTTGAGTCGACTCAAAAGAAAAACAACCCAAACTCGGGACCCTGGAGCAAATGAACAAGGGAAGCAGCTTGGGGTAGGCCGATCTCGTGCGTTACTCTAATGAGATACGTTACGAGACGACTTTGGAATTGAATCAAAAGGCACAAAGAAAGAAAGCAGGTTGCGGTTATCATCGCTCGGGAAGGAGTGTCAAAACTTGGAGTGATAAGCAGAGGAAGCAGGTTGGGGGTCGCTCATCATCTCGTGCTGTACTAATGCGTTGCTCCAATGATGAACGAGATCGGAGAGGCAGGGGACAGCGGAGGTTTCCACACAACGTACACCACACGCAAGCTGTCGCCCAGGCTGTCGCAAACCCTGTTACACGCGCCGTCGCACAAGCCATCGCACCAGGCCACAGTTGCGACCCAGCACACAGCACCTACATCCATGTCTAGAAGGTCGAACGCATTCCGCGCAGCCGCTATCAACTTCGAATCATTCTCCTCTTCCTCATCTTCCTCCTCTTCGTCCTCCCTCTCCTCTCCTTCCTCCCTATTCCCTTCCTCCGGTCTTCCCCCTCCCCCCTCCGCGGCCTCCGCGCGCTCCCCCTCACCAGCGGCAGAAGCCGCCTTCAGCTTCCGGCTTTCCGCCTCGCGCTGCTGCTGCTCCAGTAAACGACGAACCATGCGAGTCGACATGGCTACAGTGTGCCACTTCGCATACGACTATCCACGAAAGGACGTACTCGAAAAGTCTATTAGAGTGGCTCCGCGGAAACCACGAGAAGATCTAGCGTAGACCAGAGTGGCCTCTTTGACCACTGCTAGCCGCTGCAGAAAACCACTTTCGTGTAAAGCGAGCCACGAAAGGACGTACTCGAAAAGACTACTAGAGTGGGATTCCGCGGAAACCACGAGCAGATCGAGCGTGTTTGACCACTGCTAGCCGCTGCAAGATGACTAGGTAAAGCGTTTATTGCGGCCGACCGTTGAATTGCCGGTTGCGGAATCGGGTCGGCAAGCTGCTGCGCCTATGGCGCAACTTGTGCTGTACCTGCAGTACAGGTGCGCGGGAATCACAGGCTGGAACAACTACTCGCTCGTGGGAGTCTCTGACAGGGCGTAGCTCGGTAAGAGTACAATGGAAAACGAACTCTGCCCAAATTAACAAAAAGACTACGAATTAAATTAGTACTACACACAGACTCCATAAGTCATCCAACGGATACATTACATACAATACAAAAGTTCCATGATTTTATATATCATGGTAAATCTCTTCTCTCGCACGTACTAGTGTGCGAATACAAGAGAGACCTGGCCTGAATGTATATACATATAGCGGTATGATTTACATGTGACGGTCTCAATAGGTTCAAAATCTCGGCCCTTGAATAGAGGATACGTCACCTACGCGCAAACCTCAGCACCGAACCTGCGCAGGTTCGTTATTTTTAGAGAGGTTCAGTGCGGTCCCAGATCTAGACCTCGATATATTTTTACGCTACCGCACTGAAAAATTTTAGAACCTATTTTAACCCTGAAAAAATGTTATGAACCTGTGCAGGTTCGTTCGAGGTGTTGACGCGCTCTGAGGCTTGTGTAGCCCTCGAATCGAACCACTGGGGATCCACCGATCCCTACTTTCCTTGAAAATCTTCCAACCAAACGAAATCGCCGGAATTCTGCGGTGCAATCGGCGTGCTGGGTCTCGTCACTCAACATGACCCCCTTTCCTTCCTACTGTATCCCTATGCTGCTGGTCTCGTCGTCCCCTTCCACTCTCGACCCTCGATCTCGGGCCATTTTCAGGTGCAATCTACATTTGCGCGAAAATCTACTCATGTGTAATCCATGTTACTGTGCAGGTACGAACACCAAATTCAGTTTTAGGTCTTGCTTTCGATAAGATCTTTTCATCCGATATCCGATTCTAAAAAACACAAACAGCCACAATCAATCCCGATTTCGGATCACGCCAAGCAAAATTCAAATTGTCCCCTCGTATTTGCCCAATTTCGACGATAGCAACTGCTTTGTAGCAGGAGTTTCGCGAAATAAAAGTTATGCTGGATCGGCTGTACTGCTGACGCAGGTGACGGATGGTGTGCCGGGCAAATCACCATTCCCTTCTAGGGCGCGCATGATCCGAAATCGCGTTTGATTGTTACTGTTTGTGTTATTTCGAATCGGAAATTGGATCGAAAAGGTATTATCGAAAGAAATACCTGCACAGTAATATGGATTGCACATGAGTAGATTCTCGCGCAAATGTAGATTGCACCTGAAAATGGCCCCTCGATCTCCACCACACACAGGCGCCTAAAACGGATTATGAGAATCGAGGGCGTGTTTTCATGTTATTGATCCGTGACATCTTCTACACCCACTTCCAGTCCCGCCCACGCTTCAAATCTTCCAACTTTCCCCTACGTGTATTCCGTATATCCGAGAATTCGGCGCCCTCAGGTTGAATTTATTGACAGATCCGTAGACTGAGACGAACACGAACGCCCCCATCGACCCGCCATATTCTCCCTCACAGCATGCCACCGGCAGGCAGCTATCTATGCGCGCCAAAAACCAGAGGTAGTTGGATCCAAACCCAGCCATACTTGTGCCTCAAGACTAGTTTCATGAGACCCTCGACCCACCACACCACCTCGTCCCACCCACCCACACCCCGTCCGCGCCATCCAAGCCATACACGTTCTGCTTGCCGATTTGCAAGGCTAGCGCGCATCCATTTCCACAGCCCTACTTACTGCGCGGCACATTCAGTCTGCTGCAGTGGTAGTGGCGTCACCATACCACGAACCTCCACACAGTCTTCCCTATTTTGGGGATTCGAGCTTATTCCCAAGATCCAGGACATCCATTGACCATTCACCGCCCTTTTATTTTTTCCTCCCTTAACACTTGAATCTTTCCCAATCTGCTCTCATACTACCTTGCCGTACCCTAAACAGGACTACCGTCCACAGACTCCTTCATTGCCTTACCTTGCCGCATCCTAAACATGGACCCAGCAGCGCACCCATACCTAACTTATCGAGCCCACTCGCGTCCCGGCGACATGATCGCAAATTACGCCGACAGCGACGACGCCAGCAGCCCGAAGAAGCTTCGCCGAAGGACCCTGGCATCCGACGTGCTCCCGCTGCCGCTCTGGCTCACAAACACTGTCTTTTTGCTCACGTTCATCTTCTCCTGCTGCTACCTCCTCCAGCAGTGGCGTGAGCAGCTCTACTCGTCCGAGAAGCTTCACGAACTGCTGTGGCGCGATCTCGTCGCCGTGTGCCTCGGTATGGGCTCCTTCATTTATCTTATAAATTTCTTCGGGGTTGGATTCGTGCAGTCCGCCATCGAGCAGAGCATGCTGTCCGAGGAGGAGGATGCGAAGGAAAGAGACTCGGAGGACGATGATGAGGAGGGGGAAGTCGAGGAAGAAGAGGAGAAAGATCCCAAGGAGCTGCTTTCCCCCCACAGGCGCAACCATCCGCGCAACCATCCGCGCAATCATCCGCGCAACCATCCGCGTGGGCATTATGCGCCCCCTCCGCCGGAGCCCTGGTATAAGCCCGAACCGATCCCAACTCCCGCTACTGCCACCCCCGTCACTGCCACCCCCGCTACCGCCGCCCCTGCCACTGCCACCCCCGCTACTGCTACCCCCGCTACAATCACATCCGCGGCGCCCAAGTCCTGCACTTTCAAACTCGACAGCTCATCCTCGCTACAAGACGTCCCGTTACAGGACCTCCCGGACGAGGACATCGCGCGCGCCGTCGCACGCGGCGCCATTCCAATGCATTCCCTCGAAACGCAACTCGGCAACACCCTCCGCGCCGCCGCGGTCCGCCGGCGCGCCGTGGAGATCAAAACGGGCCGCTCGCTCGCGGGACTGCCCCTCGAGAACTACGACTACGACGCGATCCGCGGCGCGTGCTGCGAAATGGTCGTCGGCCACGTGACGATCCCCGTGGGCGTCGCAGGCCCTCTGCGACTCGACGACGCGGAGTTTTTCGTGCCGATGGCGACCACCGAAGGCTGCCTCGTCGCCAGCACGAACCGCGGCTGCAAGGCCATCTGTGCCGCGGGCGGCGCGCGCAGCGTCGTGCTGCGCGACGGCATGACCCGCGCGCCCGCCGTGCAGCTCCCCTCCGCGCTCCGCGCGGCGGAACTCAAAGCCTTCGCGGAGAACCCGCGCAACTGGGCTCTCCTTGCGGAAGCCTTCAACAGCAGCAGCCGCTTCGCGCGCCTGCAATCCCTCAGCGTGGCGGTGGCGGGGCGCAACGCGTTCATCCGCGTGGAGAGCAGCACGGGCGACGCGATGGGCATGAACATGGTGTCCAAGGGCACGGGCAACGTGCTGGGCGTGCTCGGCGCGCAGTTCCCGGACATGCGCGTGGTGAGCATGTCGGGCAACTACTGCGCCGATAAGAAGGCCACCGCTGTCAACTGGATCAAGGGGCGCGGCAAATCCGTCGTCTGCGAAGTCACCATCCCCGGCCACGTGGTATGTTTGTTTTTGAGAATTCTCAAAAACTACCTTTCATTGCATTCCCGTTTCCTGCTCTTATCTCACCCGAGCCCTTCTTTACCCCACACCCTTCTTCTCCTCTGCTCTACTGCCCTCCTATGTATTTTCCACTGCTCCTTTTCTCGTTTTCCTCTTGTTAACCCCTGCACTCCCTGCCCTCGCCTCCTCCTTGCACTCATCCCTTTCCTCCCCTTTTCACTCTCTTCCCTGCTTGTTAACCCCTGCATTCCCTCCATGCACCCTCTTCCCTTCTCTGCTTCCCTCCCCTCCTCCCCTTCCTCTCTCCCCTCCTGTCATCCCTCCTGCCGCTCCTCCCAGGTCGAGTCGGTGCTAAAGACAACAGTTGCCGCCCTGGTGGAGCTGAACACGACCAAGAACCTGGTGGGGTCGGCCATGGCGGGCGCGGTGGGCGGCAGCAACGCGCACGCGAGCAACATCGTGACGGCCGTGTTCCTGGCCACAGGGCAGGACCCCGCGCAGAACGTCGAGAGCTCGCAGTGCCTCACACTGCTAGAGGCGGCTAATGACGGGGCCGACCTGCACGCCTCCGTCACCCTGCCAGCGATTGAAGTTGGGACCGTTGGCGGTGGAACCTTCCTTGCACCGCAGGTGAGCAGGCCTTGTTCTTCCTCCCCTTGTTTCTGTTTGCAGTAACAGTATCGCTTGTAGAGGTGAAAGGTGTCCACTGGGCAGAGAGTGCATGGTGCACCGGCCACCGGGCAGAGGAATTCAACATGGTGTCAGCCGCAAATTTTAGCTACTCTGCCATAACAACCCCCTCACTTCCCTCTTCCCTCCCCCTCCTCTCCATCCCCCGCCCTTGCTCTCAGGCGGCTGCGCTGTCCCTGCTGGGCGTGAAGGGGTCGCACAGCACGCAGCCAGGAGCCAACGCACAGCAGCTGGCGCGGGTGGTGGCGGCAGCAGTGCTGGCGGGGGAGCTCTCGCTCTGCTCCGCCCTCGCCTCGGGCCACCTCGTGCAGGCGCACCTCAAATACAACCGCTCCACGCTCAACTCTGCTTCGTCCGCTACTGCCGCCGCCGCTGCGGTGGCGTCTGCTGCTGCTGGGCCAGCTTCGGCTGTGTCTGGCAGGGATGCAACAAAAGAGGGTGCTCTGGAGGGCCTCTGCATGGTCAGCAAATGCTGACTGAGGGCGCACTCCCTGGGGCTATTAATTCCTTTGTGCCTGAGTGGCCTATCTACAGTCGCCGTGTGGGATTGCTGACTGCTGCAGTTGCTGTCGCTGTTACGGTACTGCTGCTGCTCCTGCTGCTGCTGCTGCTGCTGCTGCTGTTGCTGCTGCTGAAGGTGATGAGGTGTGAGCTGTGTGTCTTGTCTTATGCGAGCTGTGCTGCAGTCAGCTTTCCCACACGGCGAATTAAGAGCGTGTGTGTGCCTGTTCGTGCATTGAAGGTTGGTTTGGCTTGATGATATTTTTCTGGTTTGATTGAACTCGCTTTGGAAACTCGGTGTTTGTCCCCCAAAAGTGCTGTGTTTATGCACTTCTGGGTTTGAATGCTTTTTTTCTGAATTTAATGTTTTTCTAGTATTTGAAGTCTCTCTGGAACAAATATGTTAGTGCACAACTGAAGACTCTGGGGAGTAACTGCTGTTAATTGCAGCATTTTATTACTTGGCACTCTGGAAATACTTGTCTCTCCTAAGAAATCTACCAGTAATTCTGTTTGTGCGGATCAAATTTATTCGATTCATTGTCCAATCAAAACCGAGTGTAGCATCTGCGATATTGACTCGTTTGCAGATTGTGAAGCTCCGGGGGTCAGAATCCATCCACCAGGCGTGTAACGCACGTCACCTCTCATTCACGAATTTCGACTCTGCTCGATTCGATATAATCCACACGCGCAACCTACGCTGCTCGTCCTCCGCGAATTTCGTCTCGCATTCATGGCGACCACCACGCCCGCCCCCTCCCTCCGCGTTTCCCGCTGTAGCTCCTGTCTCCACCACAGCACGGCTTCCTCTTCCCGCCGCTCGAACCGCCTCCGCCCCTGTCCGTCCGCTCCTCTTCCGCTTGTCCCCCTCTCCGCGACAGTTCCGCGCACCCCCCAACTCCGCACCCGGTTTCTCCGCGGGCCTGTCCGCGCAAGCGGGGGAAGCAGCTGGAGACCCGCGAAAGTCCCGTCGGACGACGATGACGTGGCTGCATCTTATTCGTTGAGGGCAAGCGCACCCAGTTCAGGGCCGAGCGGAGAGGAGCGAGGGGCGGGGAGCGTGGGAAGCGGAGAGATAGACTCGCGGGGAGAGAGAGACCCGTGGGGGCGGAGGGAACCTCGTGGAGAGAGAGAATCGCTGGGGGAAGCATACCCGCGGGGGGAGAGAGAGCAACAGCGCGGAAATGCGGGGGATTGGGGTTCGTCGTCGGGGGAATGGCGGTTGTCGACTGGCGGTTCTAGCAGCAGTCAAGGATTAGATTATGAGTTAGACCCGCTAACAAGCAAATCCGGTTACCGTTATAATTACCACACAGGCGACGAAGACCCAGAAGCTAGTAACGAGGACGCCGCGTTCCCATACACGCCCTCCACCCGCGTCACCATCCCCCCTCTCTCCTCCCCCCGATCTCCGCCCACTCCCGCACTCCAGCGCTCGTCTCCCCCCCAACCGCGCCAGTCCTCCCCGCCTCCCCCGCGCTCTCCGCCTCCGCCCCCTCCTCCTCCGCCGCAAATCCCTCCTCCCCCCCGGTCATCAAACCCATTCGCGTCCGTGAGCAAGTTCGCGTTAGCGGGGGTGTTTTTACTGGGGATAGGCGCGGGCGTGTCGGTGGACACGGTTCTGAACGTGGAGCCCAGCAACGTGGCGTCGCGCGAGGTGATCGACCGCCAGACGCCCAACCCGGACATCTGCCTCGCCAACGGCATGAGCGCCATGGTGCTCGACCAGCGCCTCTTCATCTCCTTCAATCCGTGAGTGGCTTAAACGAAGTGGTAACCAGGTAACCCTGCCTTTCCAATGCCATGGGCGCCATGGCTGGGCCAACGCTTCTTTATCTCCGTCGACCCATGACTGTTCTTCTTTCTGATGCGGTAATGCCCATCCCTCATGTCCTCACCAGTTATTGATCTTGTCCAACCGGTGAGGACATGAGAGTTCATTGGTTGCACCAACGTGGTTGCACCCACGTGGTTGCACCCACGTGGCTATCAACCAGGACATCCGCGTAGCCAATGGCGTGAGTGAGATGATGCCAGACGAACACACAGCTTCGTTCCTTAGACCTAGGTTTGCTCTCTGTAAGCATGAGTGAGGGTTGCGACCATGACATCTTGTAATCAGCACGTGAGTCCAGGTATCCTCTGCCCAGGGCGTGCCAGCACATGCAATAATCCAGGCCAAACACTGCAGCGCCGGCCAAATACTGCAGCACAGGCCAAACACTGCAGCGTGGCTCCTCTCCTCGTCGCAATTTTGAGTCGCCTCAAAGTTCACCTCAAGTGGCACTGCTGTTACCACCTTTCCATTTCGCGATTCAGATTCTCGCAATCTGACTCTCTTCCTTCCAGCGCCATATGTACACGCACGGTGTACACATATGTACACTGGCGTGTGTCTCTGTTTTACACGTGGTGTCTGTTCATTGTGCATGTATTCCAAGCAGAAGCCGGGGTGTTTGTTCCATCCATATGCCCCTCCTTAACCCCCTTCTCTCCCTGTCCGCTGCTCTCACCCCTTCCCACCTTCCTGAACCTCCTGCAGCTTCAATGTATATGTGTCCCAAGAAAAAGCCAAGCCCAGTTGTTTGTTCAAGCCCGGTTTTTTGTTCAAGCTTGGTTGTTTGTTCAAGCCCGGTTGTTTGTTCAAGCCCGGTTGTTTGTTCAAGCTTGGTTGTTTGTTCAAGCCCGGTTGTTTGTTCAAGCCCGGTTGTTTGTTCAAGCTTGGTTGTTTGTTCAAGCCCGGTTGTTTGTTCAAGCTTGGTTGTTTGTTCAAGCCCGGTTGTTTGTTCAAGCCCGGTTGTTTGTTCAAGCCCGGTTGTTTGTTCAAGCCCGGTTCTTTGTTCAAGCCCGGTTCTTTGTTCCATGTGTCCCTCCCTATTGCCCTCTTCCTCTGTTCAGTGCTCATCTCCCCCCAGCCTCCCCTGCAATTCGTAGGTGACTTTTGAGTCGACTCAAAAGTCACCTGGTTGTTTGTTTGTTCCATGTGCCCCTCCCTATCGCCCTCTTCCTCTGTTCAGCGCTCATCTCCCCCCAGCCTCCCCTGCAGTTTGTATGTATCCCAAGCTTCGTGTATCCCTGCTTAAGTCAAGCACGGATGTGCTTCGTCTACGCCTTGCTTACCTCTTTCTCCTTCCCTCCCCCTTCCTTGCAGCTTCAATGTGTACGTGTTCCTTTCAGAGGCGAAGCCGTTGTGTTTGTTCTGTCTGTGCGTCCTTCTTAAACCCCATTCTCCCCATGTCTGCTGCTCTTCCCCTCCCCCTCTTCGCCCCCCCCCCCTCCCCTCTACAACTTCAACGTGTATGTGTCACAAGCAGAGGTGAAGCCAGGGTGTGTGCTGCACCTGCCCCTTCATTAACCCCCTTTTTCCCCTGTTTCCTGCTCTTCCCTCCCCTCTACAACTTCAACGTGTATGTGTCACAAGCAGAGGTGAAGCCAGGGTGTGTGCTGCACCTGCCCCTTCATTAACCCCCTTTCTCCCCTGTTTCCTGCTCTCCCCTCCCCTGGGCAGCTTCAACGTGTATGTGTCACAAGCAGAGGTGAAGCCAGGGTGTGTGCTGCGGCAGAGCAACTGGCATGTGCTGGAGTCCAAGGGCCTCGTCTCATCGGACGAAGTGCGCGACTGCAAGCGAAACATGAACACGTTTGGGTTTGTGGGTGACTTGAGGGAGTCACCCGAGGTGTCATGCGTGTACCACAGTGAGACGGCGGAAAATCTGTTTCTAGAAGATGCCAGCAAGTCGAAGATCAGGATTGGGGGGAGTCAGTAAAGTGGGAGATTCGGACTGGGCGGGGGGGGGGGGGGGGGGGGGGGGGGGGAGATAGGGAAGGGGTGGTTTTGAAGTTTTGAGGGGAAGAAAGGGTACAGCAGACGTGTGTGCTTGTCGTCTGTGGCAGCAACCTGTTCTGGAGAATGCTAGCAAGTCATTATTCTGCGTTGGAAGTTTTCTAAACGGTGAAGGATGTGATTATGTGACAGCCTGCATGCATGAATGTAAAGGTACAGACTGTCCATTCACATTTGGTCACTTGAACAGCTGTAATGATGAGGGTAAGACTTTCATGTTCCAATCAGGCTGCACAAAAGATTCTAGGGTACGGAATAAGAGCACCAGAGGTAACACGTTGCATGCTCACTGTATCCAATTCTCTCCTACCCACCAGCCTCATCCATCTACGTGCGGGTGGACGGGTCAAGTGACCAAGTCCGGGAGTCCCAAAGAGCAATTTTCATTCATGGACATTACAAGCGGAACAGCGTCTACCCTTTTCGGAGCGCCCATGTATATGCTAAGCTAGCCAAACGAAGCAATCATTTACATGGAAGCACCAGAGGAATATCATTCTCTTGGTACCATCTAAGCCCTAGGTTGCTGTATGACCCGGGCCCGCTGCTGCCTAGGCTTGGCGACAGTCTTAGAAACAGCTCTCTCCTTCATGCGGTCGTGCTTCCACGACTTATTAACCTTGTTAGTAACCTCTTGTATCAAGCCGCATGGCTCGCTCGACCGCTCCGGAATCTCTTTACGACTGCCTGCCATCTCCATGAACGGAAATAACATGTGTGAGAAGTAAGAAAACACGAAAATAAGTGTCCGTCAGTCCATGAAATGCATTAGTCGTGGAAAGTAGGAAGAAACGGGTCCATTGCGTGTAAATGACGCTTACCTAACAACTCTTGAAACTGCTCGGCAGGAGTATCTTGCAGAATCTCGTCGAAATCCTCATCTACATCCAGTACGTAGAGCTCTTCGTTCAACTCTTCATCAACCATATCTTCCAGCAATTGCTCGTCTACCAACTCCTCCTCCTCATTGCGGTTGCCTGACTCGGTTACTTCAGCTTCCAAGGTAGCGAAGCGCTCGCGAAGCCAGTAGTCTCTAAACGCGGGAGAATTTTGCACCTTGTCCCACCATTCTTGGCTGAAATCCTCGGTGTTTCTAAACGCAGCTGGGACGAAGTTAGGAGCATCGGGATTCAGCAACGACGGCATGGACGTGGGAGAACTTACTGCCATGGTGGTCAACGAGGGTAACTGAGATGTTAAACAAGAGTTACTGCGCGGATAGGGCGAGACAGCTCAAATAAACAAGGAACACCAAGGAGGAACGGGATGAATTCGCGAGAGGAAAACAATAATAATCTGTTGCGTGTAGAAAATGCACCGAAATCTAGGACGGGCCCGTTTATTAGTTTGCGAGGAAGAGCTCAGCGGAAACGGGTCGACAAGCCTGTCGACCTGTGTCGACCTGTCGACCTGCTGCCCCGGGCAGAAAAAAACTAAACCCCCATCGGATGGCATGCCATCCGAGGGAGCCTCAACCCTAAACACCATGCCTCCAGGCGTTTAGGGTTGAGGCTCCCTGACCGGATGCATGCCCGTCTGGGGTTTTTTTTTGCCCGCGGGCAGCGGCGGAGTCGCTTGTCCGCTGAGCTATTTTCGGCGAAAAGTCTCAGGATGAGCATGCTTCCCTGCGCTTCCCGAGGGCCTGTGTTCGTCTGCACTGCAAAACACCAGCAGGACACTGAACCACACCAGCCCTCGGTATGGGGCTGCTCTCTCGAAATCAACGGCGTTCGGTTCCATACGTACCGTTGCCTCGGGTGGGCTTGGTTCTGTGGAAGTCTGGATGAAGCTTGTCAGAAGGTTTGGTTAGCAGGTTCGGCTGGCTGGCAGGTCCCAAGGCTTGCGTGTTCCTCAGATAACTAGGAACCGCCAATTGCGAGCACATCAGGCAAGGCCCATATCTGTCCAGGTTCGAGGTCCAGTCATGCAGGTTGGTTGGTGGTGGTCAGGAATGCGGTTTGGGTGAAGCTAAACATGCAGAGGTGGCGTCATCGATCGCAAATCACGGAACGAAGAAGCCAATCGCTGACCTCGAGAAAGGAGATCCAGCAGGGATTCGACGTGTTTTCCATGTGACACACCGCGTCAATGCTAGCCCACACGCGGTTAGGGACTGCCGAACCCCACCAACCAACCACACTCGAGCACAGCCAGCCCAAAGCGACACCTCAAAGCACTTATTTGAGAAGTTTTTTCATGGGGCCATTTTCAGGTGCAATCTCTACAATTCAGGAAATGTGTTCAGGTGTGATCTCGGCGCCAGGGCAAATCTTTCGTTTTTGAAGGCACGGAAGGCTCCGGGTTCGCCTGAGAAAAGACCCTGAGTAATCAGCGTTCTCTCGAAAGTTACCCTTCCGTGTCCGTGTGTTTTTCCAAAAAATCCAAAAATGCACAAGAGCGGTCCTATCACCTTAGGCGCAAGAGGCTCTAAAACGTCTAAGTTGGTTGGGCAAGGACCAACAAACCTGAAATTTACATTTTGTTTGACGGCACTTATGGGCATCGTTGCATTCGACAACCTACACAAGAACTAGTACCGAGCTAAAATCTCAGGATTGTTTTCGAAACAATACTGAAGTTCCCGAACGCTCAGCCAAATCATCCGGAATGGTCCGAATGATTTCTAGAACGGTTCTGATGAATCAGGGTTAGCCGACAAAACATACGGAATGTACCTGAGTTTCAGAGTGTTTACCCCGATACCGAGAGCCCTGCTCGGCGCACCTTTCCAAGTCTCTGTTGCGCACTGTACACACGTGCCGGAACAGAGCCTTGAAAAGATGCGCCACTCAAATCTATATTCGCTGATGGAAATTAATGCGCTCAAACACGTTTCTTTTACCAACGCTGTCAGAATCCCAGTCACTAACCACTGGGATAAAAGGGCTTGTTTGTGTAGCGGGTGAGTGCGCCCATAACCCCCCAGGCCGACGTGCCTGTAACCCTTCCCTAGGATCAATCGGGGATCACCAGTGGACCTCTGACACCCCCCCGCACTGGGATGCCCGAGGTGCACACACCGGGATTCGAACCCGAGACCTTCGCTCTGATACCATGTCAGAATCCCAGTCACTAACCACTGGGATAAAAGGGCTTGTTTGTGTAGCGGGTGAGTGCGCCCATAACCCCCCAGGCCGACGTGCCTGTAACCCTTCCCTAGGATCAATCGGGGATCACCAGTGGACCTCTGACAAACTAAGGCTACCAGGAATTGCTAAGACATACAAAAAAAAAAAAAAAACAAACAAACAAAAAGCTTTAGTGACCCTGGACTCATTTTTGGGAGATCGACCCTGAACACGGGAACTTCCTAGTGTTTAGGGTTGATGCTTCCCCTAAAATAAAACCCAATCGGAACGGAATCGAATCGGGAAGCATCAACCCTAAACACCAGATGGGTTCCCGTATTTAGGCTTGATCCCTCCCGAAAATGCTTCCAGACCAGTGCCCTAGATATCAGCCTTTTTACGCTGATTCAGCGTTAGATCAGGCTTTTTTTTTAGGGGTAGGCTGAATCCAAAGTTTTTTGTTATGTACCTTGGCTGCTTCAGTGTTTTATTTTTAACCTTGGCTGATTTTTCAGCCTTTTTGTAGGAGTGTAGGCTGTGCACTCAGCCTTGTATAGGGGGTCTAGAGTGAAACCGGCATTACAGTGTACTGCTAATACAGTCAATTACGGGCGAGAAATTGAAAATTCCCCCGCGCGGCACCGCACAGCAGATTCGGCCTTGACTGCAGATTCGCCCTGACACAGTAATTCGCACAACATGTATTCGCCCCGTCACAACACTTCAGATTCGCCCTGTCAGGGCAAATTCGCCCTGACAATAAATTCGTCATGTCACGGACAAGAGATTTGCCCTGACCCGGCAGATCTGCTGTGTCAGAACTGCAACCGAAAATCCAAGCAACCTATGAAACATGAAATCCGCTTCTGTTGGGTCAGACAAAAATGTCTGATACTGAACACGTACCGAGAACCCTGCAGTACACGACACCACAAACATCCACCCCCACGCCACCTTCCCTATAAACTGACGTGTGATATGTTTAATTTTCATGTTTTTATGAATATGCATGATCAGCTTAAAGCGGCAGTATACATTTGTCAGCGGGGTTTAGGGTTTGTAAGTCTGCCTCACTGTTTTGGGGCAACTTTTCAAGTTCCTAGGGAATTTGAACCCCTCCTTTCAAATGTATACCGGAGCTTTAAGATTCTAACCTCACGCTGAAAGTTCAGCCAAAATAAATTGGGTGTTCTGAATTTTCAGCCTAAAAAATTGATGCCACACTGACTCACAGAGCTCCAACAGGGGTGGACGCTGATCGATCAGCGTGCCTCAAAACGAATCTAGAGTCCTGTTCCAGACTCTCTAGGGATTTTTTTTTTTTTTTTTTCGGGTGGTCTTAACAGCTTTGGGTAGTTGGTCTTGCGATGTCGTCTGTTTGATTGCCATCAGAATGTGTTAGAAACAGTAAAATCCGTCAGCTGAATAAGATGTGAGTGGCGGGTCTGCACAAGCACCCCGTCGCGGTACGCGTGTGCAGTAACAGTGCCGTAACAGATCGGAATCACACCTGAATACATTTCGTATACTGTAAAGATTGCACCTGAAAATGGCCCTTATCTATGACACTTCAATGATATACGCGATAAGGAAGTAAAGAAAAAACAAATCTGAAACTGTAATTTGATGGCATTAGGTTTGTACGTCATACATTCAATTGGTTGGTATTAAAATATCACGCATGATACAGATCAAGTATCAAGTGTCGATACTTTTACAATTCCATGAGGGGCTTTTTCACGACTTTAAAAGAGATTGAAATCATAATGACCAAGTGGATGGCCGATCATTTGGGTGTCTATATCAATTAGAAAAAAAAAGGGGTAACGCACATAATTATGCATATATGGTAATCACGTGTAATGAATATGAATTCATTACTGTAGGGGCTTCTCCTTGCGAGGACAGCTTGTCAGAATCCCAGCCACTAACCACTGGGATAAAAGGGCTTGTTTGTGTAGTGGGTGAGTGCGCCCATAACCCCCCAGGCCGCCGTGCCTGTAACCCTTCCCTAGGATCAATTGGGGATCTCCAGTGGACCTCTGACACCCCCCCGCACTGGGATGCCCGAGGTGCACACACCGGGATTCGAACCCGAGACCTTCGCTCTGATAACATGTCAGAATCCCAGCCACTAACCACTGGGATAAAAGGGCTTGTTTGTGTAGCGGATGAGTGCGCCCATAACCCCCCAGGCCGCCGTGCCTGTAACCCTTCCCTAGGATCAATCGGGGATCTCCAGTGGACCTCTGACACAGCTAACCCGAACAGTTCGCGTCAGTTTGGGTTCAGCCTACACTTTGGTCCGAACCACATTCCGAGTCGCCCCGCACCAATCGCGATACATCCAATCCTCAAACGCCACGAAGTTCTCGCCTAGCACGTATTCGCCCTATATTTGGTCGTTCGTCGCATTATCTCGTCATTCTGAAATCACTTCTGCTTCATTCTGATAGTACTGTCAAACATTGCATGTTTATATTGTGTAGGCTGTAGTGGGTTACACCTTAGGGGGTACACAAAGTTAGGGTTTCCTACTTGTACCAAACTCTGTGCTAGTTCATCTCATTCCTGCTCAGTTATTTCTGACATGGTTTCAGAGCAGGTCCTTCGCTAGGACTGTTCTTAGGGCCCACCGACTTACCTACCTGCTTACCTTCACTTGTTTCCGGCCCCGCTGGCCCCGTCGATCTAGCACGATCTAGCGGCCCTGCGGCCCCGTCGAACTTTTTTTTCCTAGCGGCCTCTCACGGCCCCCGTCGCGTCGCCCCTTAGCGCCCCGATCGGCCCCGTCACGCCGCCCGCGAACCGCACAGCGCGCCGCGCTCACAGCCCGCGAACCGCCCACGCACAGCCCGCGAACCGCCTGCGCAGCCCGCGACCAGCCCGCGCAGCCCGCACACAGCCCGCGAACTGCCCGCGAGCAGCCCGCGACCTGCCCGCGAACCCCCGCGAGCCGCCCGCGACCCGCTTACGCAGCCCGCGAGCAGCCCGCGCAGCCCGCGCTGAGCCTGCGCGGCTCGTGCGCTGACCGCCGCCGGCCCGCACGCTGCCCGCACAGCTCACATACGGCCCGCGCGGCCCGCGCACTGCCTGCTACCGGCCCGCCGCTGCTGAGCCCGCAGCCGCCCGCGCACCGCCGCTGCTGAGCCCGCTGCCGCCCGCGCACCGCCGCTGCTGCGCCCGCCGCTGCCCGCGTATCACCGCTGCTGAGCCCGCCCCTGCTGCGCCGGCTCTCGCTGCCGCCTGCTGCGCCTGTGCACCACTGCAGATCCTGCTACTACACTTCCTGCTACTGCTGCTTGTGCGCCACTACAGTCCGTAGGCCCCACCGGCCCCGCTGACCCTGCGCACGCCTTTTCAGTGACTTTACTGCTTCTACTACTGCCGCTGTCGCTATGGCTAGTCCTCCTGTTCTAGCTTTCGACGCCGAGGGCCGTCCGGTCAAATTCGAAACCTGGCTAGATGACCTGCACCTTTTCCTACAGCTCACTGCCAAGGAAGATATTACACTGTACGACCACGCTCTCGGCCATGCGACCGCCCCACTCGCTACTGCCCCCCCAGCTGAGCGCTCACAGTGGCAGACCCGTGACGCGCACGCTCGCTTTGCTATTCGCAACTCCCTGCCGCTAGATGAGCGCGAGCACTTCGGCCAGTGCAAGACTGCTAAGGACCTCTACACAGCTGTAGTGGCCCGCTACTCCTCACCCGCTTCTGCCACGCTAGGCCGCCTCACTCTCCCCTACCTGTTCCCCGACCTAGCCTCCTTTCACACTGTCGCAGACCTCATCACCCACCTTAAGACTAGTGAGGCTCGCTTTCGCGCTGCCATGCCTGACGAGTTCCTCGCTAGCAACCCCCCCCCGCTCTGGATCACTCTCTACCACGTTGTCACCCGCCTCCCTGACTCTCTGCGCCCTGTCAGGGACCAGTTCCTCTCTCGCTCCCCCACTGAACTCACCGTAGACCTCCTCGAGAAGGAACTGCTTGCAGCCGAGACTAGTATCGTCGCTGTAGGCACCTCTCGTGGCGACCCCCGCGGCCCCTTCTTCGAGGGGTGCTCCCCTTCCCCCCTCCTCCCCTCTGTCGCCTCTGCTGCTGCTGTCGACCTCCTTGGTGCTGAGAAGGTCGGGGCTGCGTCTGCTTCAGGCGGACGACGCAGGGGCAGGAGTGGCAGGAGTGGGGGTGGTGGCGGAGGAGGCGGGAGTGGAGGTGGTGGCGGTGGAGGTGCGACTGGAGAGGCTAGTGGCGGCAGTGGTGGAGGTGACAGCGGCGGTGGGAGTGGTGACAGGGGCGGAGGTGGCATCGGAGGCGGAGGTGGTCGTGGCAGCGGCAGGGGTGGAGGTGGCCGGGGCGGAGGCGGCGGGGGTGGTGGTCGTGGAGGCCCGGGGGGCGGTCAGAGTCAGCAGCCTGCCCCGACCCTTCAGGCCGCCCGTGAGTGGTATGCGCGGCGCAGCGTCACCTGCCAGTACGTTATTCGCACAGGTGACCGCACTGGCCAGACGTGTGGGGGGCCGCACCAGACGGAGCGCTGCTTCGCCCGCCTCAACGACGCGTGGCGCACCCAGTTTCCTGGTGGGGGTGAGCTGCCGCGCTGGGCTGAGCTGCTCAGGAAGGGTGTTGATATTTGGGCACTAGACTTTGATGCTATCCTCACTGCCATGTATGCGATGTCTATTAGTGGAGAGGGTGCTCAGTACTTGCGTGTTCCGCCCGACCCGGGCATTCAGGCCAGCCCCGCTGCTGCTCTAGGTGCTAGTGTGTCTGCTCCCACAGGTACTACTGCAGCTGCTGCTCTAGGTGCTTGTGCGTCTGTGCCCCCTGGTACTGAGTTGACTGCAGCACTGCACACCTTCACACTGGACTCAGGTGCTTCTCGCTCTTTCTTTCGTGACCGCACTGTCCTTGAGCCTCTAGCTCGGCCGGTTGCTGTCTCTCTTGCTGACCCCTCTGGGGGTCCGGTCCTTGCGACCTCCTCCACCACCCTTCCGTGTCCAGCGGTTCCGTCCGGCACGCTCTCAGGTCTCTACCTCCCCTCGTTCTCCACGAACTTGGTGGCAGGTAGTGCGCTCCAGGACGGGGGTGTTCACCAGTTCACCCCTGCCTACGAGCGTGTGACTCACTGCACATGTGCTCGGACGGGCCGCCACCTAGCTACTTTCACTCGAGAGCCGGGGTCTGACCTGTACACACTGACCACTGAGTCCCCTCAGGTAGCTGCGTCTGCGTCAGCGTCAGGTCAGCTGTCCGCCCCCTGCTCGTGTCGCTCTCTGGCGAACGACACCGTCCTCTGGCACCACCGCCTTGGTCACCCGTCTGTGCAGCGCCTGCGGGCCATGCACAAACGGGACCTTGTTGCTGGTCTTCCCAGGGTGCTCCCTCCCCTTCCTGACTCCCCTGCTCCTGACTGCATTCCCTGTGTCGAGGGGCGGCAGCGCGCCGCTCCTCACTCCTCCTCCTTTCCCCCGACGACCGCTCCCCTGCAGACGCTCCACATGGACGTGTGGGGCCCAGCCCGCGTCCGTGGTCAGGGTCAGGAGAGGTACTTCCTGATAGTTGTTGACGACTACTCGCGCTACACCACGGTCTTCCCCTTGCGCGCCAAGGGTGACGTCCCTGGTGTTTTGATCCCCTGGATCAGCCGAGCCCGTCTCCAGCTAGGCGAGCGCTTTCACTCGGACTTTCCTGTCCTGCGCTTGCACTCTGACAGAGGTGGTGAGTTTGCCTCCGACCTCCTGGCAGCCTACTGTGCTGAGCACGGCATTGAGCAGTCGTACACGCTTCCGGCCTCTCCACAGCAGAATGGGGTTGCTGAGCGCTGAATGGGGTCGCTCGTACCTCCCTGACCCATGCGGCTGCTCCCCACTTTCTGTGGCCGTTTGCGGTCCGGTACGCTGCGCATCAGCTCAACCTCTGGCCCCGTGTCTCCTTGCCGGAGACTTCCCCGACACTGCGTTGGACGGGAGAGGTTGGCGATGCGTCGCGTTTCCGGGTGTGGGGATCCCGAGCTTTTGTCCGCGACACGTCTGTGGACAAGCTCTCCCGTCGCGCTCTTCCCTGTGTCTTCCTTGGCTTTGTTCCCGACGCGCCTGGATGGCAGTTTTACCACGTCACCTCGCGCCGGGTTCTGGCCTCTCAGGACGTCACTTTTGACGAGTCCGTCCCCTTCTACCGCCTCTTCCCCTACCGCACTGCCCCGCTCCCCCCCCCCGCCTCTCTTCCTCGCTCCAGGTGCTGAGGTACCAGACCCCCTCCCCCCTCAGGGTGCCGCTCCCTCAGGTGTGTCCCAGGTAGACCCGGGTGAGCCTGTCGAGGTAGCTGTTGACTCGAGTCCTGCGTCTGGGGGTGCTGAGCCTGGGAGTGCTGCGTCTGAGGGTGCGGAGCCTGGGGGTGCTGAGCCTGGAGGTGCGGAGCCTGGGGGTGCGGAGCCTGGAGGTGCGGAGCCTGGAGGTGCGGAGCCTGGAGGTACTGAGCCTGGGGGTGCTGAGCCTGGACGTGCTGAGTCTGGGGGTGCTGAGTCTGGGGGTGCTGAGTCTGGGGGTGCTGAGCCTGAGCGTGCTCCACCTGGAGGAGCCCTCTCCTCCCAGCAGCTGCAGGAGAGGTACCTCGAGTACTGCCGCCTCCGGAGAGGTGCTTCTGGAGCTCGTCCCGGTACTTCCCCTCCTACCCAGGAGCTCCCCCCCATTCAGGTGATCCGCGAGTGGTACACGCGGCGCTGCAGTCTTCGTAGTGGTGCTCCTGGTGCTGCGGACCCGAGCGGTGGTGCTGTTGCTGGTACTGAGGACCCGGACGCTGGAGCTGCTGCTGGTGCTGAGGACCCGGGGGCTGGAGCTGCTGCTGGTGCTGAGGACCCGGGCGTTGGAGCTGCTGCTGGTGCTGAGGACCCGACCGGTGGCGCTGCTGCTGGTGCTGAGGACCTGACCAGTGGCCCTGCTGCTGGTGCTGAGGACCCGGGCGTTGGAGCTGCTGCTGGTGCTGAGGACCCGACCGGTGGCGCTGCTGCTGGTGCTGAGGACTCGGGCGTTGGAGCTCCTACTGGTGCTGAGGACCCGGGCGTTGGAGCTGCTGCTGGTGCTGAGGACTCGGGCGTTGGGGCTGCCACTGGTGTCCCTGCTGCTTCTGGAGACGCTGCGCGGCCGCGACCGTACTTCGTACCGCTCCTTCAGCAGGTTCTTGGTCAGGCTCCTCCTCCTAGTCCTCCTCCCTCCGTCGAGTGTCCTCTGCCTGTCCAGCCGCAGTCACAGTTACCGCCTGCCTCGCCTCTCCCTGCTCCCTCTCCTTACGCTGGTCCCACAGGAGGTCTTACAGAGCGTCGTGAGCCTGAGTCTCGTCCTGCGTCGCCTGTTCGTACTGCTCGCACTGGTCGTCGTGTCCCACGTGAGCGTCCTCCTCCTGTCCCTGGCACTCACTACATGACTCTGCGTCCCTCCACTGCTCCGCAGCGTGTCCCGCTGCCGTCTCCTCCTGCGTCCTCTCTTCCTACTCTTCCTGACCCGGAGTCTGACTCCCGTCGTGCTGCCAGTCCCACTGTTACGCGTCTCCTCGCTACAGTTGTCACTGACCCGACCTTTGAGTCCTCTGCTGCGTCTGCTCTGGTCGCTGAGTTGGTTGACTTTGCTGCTCGCTGTCGCCTAGACTACGCTGCCAGCCTTGTCGCTAGGTCTGAGTCTGCGTCTGCCTGTCCTCCGTCCGTCGGGGGTGAGTGTGCCCTCGGCACGGACGTCCTTGAGGACAGACAGGAGGAGTTCCACTGCCTTGCTGCTGCTTTGCCCCGTCTCGTGTCCTTGCTAGTTGCCCCTGAGGGAGACCCGGATGCACTAGACATCCCGACCCCACGCTCTTACGCTGAGGCGATGGCGGGTCCCTACTCCTCTCAGTGGCAGACAGCCATGGACGCAGAGATGGCCTCCTGGAAGTCCACAGGCACCTACGTAGACGAGGTTCCCCCTCCTGGGGCGAACATCGTCAGTGGCATGTGGATTTTCAGGGTGAAGCGGCCGCCGGGTTCTCCACCTGTCTTCAAGGCGCGCTACGTGGCTCGAGGCTTCAGTCAGCGAGAGGGAGTAGACTTCTTTCAGACCTTCTCCCCCACCCCGAAGATTACCACTCTTCGGGTGCTGCTGCACATAGCCGCTCACCGCGACTACGAGCTTCACTCTCTTGACTTCAGCACTGCTTTCTTGCAGGGCAGCCTGCACGAGGAGATCTGGCTGCGCCGCCCCCCTGGCTTCACTGGGTCAGTTCCTCCTGGCACCCAGTGGAGGCTTCAGCGACCGGTCTACGGTCTCCGCCAGGCGCCACGTGAGTGGCACGACACACTGAGGACGACACTTGCGGCTCTTGGGTTCGCTCCCTCTACTGCTGACCCGTCGCTGTTTCTACGCACCGACACCTCGCTGCCGCCGTTCTACATCCTCGTGTACGTCGACGACTTGGTCTTTGCCACTGCTGACACCGCGGCACTCGCTCACGTGAAGTCGGAGCTGCAGAGGAGACACACGTGCACAGACCTGGGTGAGCTGACGAGCTATCTTGGCTTGCGGATCACCCGGGACAGAGCACGGCGCACCATCACCCTGACTCAGTCACACATGGTGCAGCAGGTTCTCCA
The DNA here is from genome assembly GCA_947470075.1 of Closterium sp. Yama58-4. Taxonomy (NCBI): domain Eukaryota; kingdom Viridiplantae; phylum Streptophyta; class Zygnematophyceae; order Desmidiales; family Closteriaceae; genus Closterium; species Closterium sp. Yama58-4. The sequence continues at coordinate 1,069,191 of CANIUD010000111.1, read as the reverse complement.
GCGCTTCCGCTTCACGTACTCCTCGCCTCAGTCCACTCCTCTGCCTACCGGTCACTCGCTCTCAGCTCTGCCTTCGGATGAGTCCGTAGAGCCGAGTGGCCCGTATCCAGAGCTTGTGGGCTGCCTCATGTACCTGATGACCTGCACTCGACCTGACCTTGCATACCCTCTTAGCATCCTAGCACGCTATGTCGCTCCTGGCCGTCACCGGAAGGAGCACATGGATGCTGCTAAGAGGGTGTTGCGCTACTTGTGCAGTACGTCGGGCATGGGGCTTGTGCTTGGAGGGCGAGACCGGGTTGTTCTCACAGGGCACTCAGACGCTTCTTGGGCAGACGACCAGGCTACTCAGCGGTCGTCCCAGGGTTACACCTTCAGCCTTGGCTCTGGCTCAGTTTCTTGGCGTTCTACATGCTCTTCTTCTGTTCTCAGCTCCAGTTGTGAGGCTGAGATCTACGCCACAGCCATGGCTGCTCAGGAGCTACGCTGGCTGACCTACCTGCTGACCGACCTCGGAGAGCGGCCTCGTTCTCCTCCAGTGCTGTACGTCGACAACAAGGCTGCCATTGCCTTGTGTGAGGAGCACAGACTGGAGCACAGAACGAAGCACATCGCTCTGCGGTACTTCCTTGCTCGAGAGCTGCAGCAGCGTGGTCAGCTTTGTCTGCGTTACGTGGCCACGGAGGCCAACACTGCTGATGTGTTCACCAAGGCGCTTCAGCCTTGTGACCATCAGCGCTTTTGCACTCTGCTAGGCCTTGTACCTACTGGGCCTCACTTGCTTACCTCTTGACCTTGCTTGTACTGTGATCACTATGTATATATGCCTACTTGTTTACTTTTGCTAGGTTGTGATCACTGTATCTCTTGCTTTGTTATAAACCTGCATGTGAACTGGTCTTGTGACCGCTTGCTTGTGCTCGGAATTTGTGTGGAATCCTTGAGATCCACCCTGAGCTTGCTTTGCTTTGCTTTGACTGGTCTTGTGACCCTGTGGTTGTCTCCCACTGCGCCTATGGGGGTGTGTCAAACATTGCATGTTTATATTGTGTAGGCTGTAGTGGGTTACACCTTAGGGGGTACACAAAGTTAGGGTTTCCTACTTGTACCAAACTCTGTGCTAGTTCATCTCATTCCTGCTCAGTTATTTCTGACAAGTACAACTCATAATATCACCCTTGACCGAATGTTGCAGCACCAGACTAAGTGTGTAGTGAATGTAAGATGTACTGCACCTGAAGAATGGGCGGTACACGCTAAACCTTGTACCTATCGAATGTACTAGCGAGCATGCCCATATTAAAATATAGGCGTTGACCTTCACTATGGCAACATGTCAGCTAGGCAGAATGTGACTGGACTGCCGCGGTGCAATGCGGTGCATTGGCGTGGTGGAGGGGAGGCACTGCAGGTGGTGTCGAGCCCAACCAAATCGAATCTCAGATGGTGTGCATGCATGTTCATCATATGTTGGATTTAGGTTGGGACGCAAAACCTGTCGAGCAATAGGTTGCCTCATTTTTCCTTCTTTGTTCCAACAAAACTGAACCCAACTCCGGCAATTGCGGTGGCCTTCGAGTGGGCCTTTTCCGGCGCTTTCTGCCCCGACAACAAGACCCCCTCGCCCCTTCCCTCCCTCCTCCCCCTTCCCTTCCTTTCCTTTCCTTTGTTGCATACAACTGCAGCGTCAGGCCGCCATGAGTGAGTCCCTATGGTCTGCACTGAACTGAATCACAGCGCATACTGTTAGCCAGCAGCTGTACAACAAATAGGTTCAATAAGAAATTCAAGAGAGGTGGTGCGTTTCAGTCAGTTAAAAGCGTGATGCAGTGTGGTTAGGGTTCGAGCTGAAATTCCTTCCAGCCGTGTGATTCGCCTGTACACTTCATCGAGGGCATGGTATAGCTTGGCTTTGCCTTGGCTCTTACGGTGGCAAAATACAGATAGGACAGGAATGGAAATCCTTATGGAAACCGCGGAAGCTACTTAAGACATTTTCTCCTGTCGCGCGATGCGGCCATCACCGCATTTGACTATCGCTCCTTCTCGCAATTCCCGCCCGCTCTTGCGGCACTTCTCTCCATGCCACACGCAAACCAATTATCCGCTATTCTTCATGGGACACCAGCGAGACACTTGCTGCGTCCCTGCTTACTGGCAGAAATCCATAACCAACCTCCAGTCGGCAAGCTCATTTTGGCATCAGGGGTTGCCTCATCGTCGTTCTTCGCGTGCTTGTGGTAATCACGCAGCTCCTTTCGGTCGTCGCCGTCGCCAACGCTGCCGTGCCGACATGCGCCAGCCTCACAGCTCAAGGTACTGATTCCTGTGACGTGTCGAAAGGTAGTCTCATGATTGTTAATATCTCTGGCATCGTAACCAGCCTCGTAACCAGCCTCGTAACCAGCCTCGTAACCAGCCTCCTAACAAGCCTCGTAACTAGCCTCGCAGCTAGCCTCGCAGCCAGCCTCGTAGCTCAAGATACTGATTCTTTTGACCTCATCAAGTCGCCAAACTTTGTGTGGATGGCGAGAACCCTCAACAAGCCAAACGTTCCGCCTCTTCCCTCTCCCCAAACATTCCGCCTCTGCCCTCCCCCAAACATTCCGCCTTTGCCCTCCCCCCAAACATTCCGCCTCCGCCCTCCCCCCAAACATTCCGCCTCTGCCCTCCCCCCTAACATTCCACCTCTGAATCCCCTCCCTCTCACTCTACCCTCGTCCAGGCCAGCCCTGCTGCACCAACAACACCCATCCAGCCATGATGCACTGTCCCACGCCTTCGCACCCCTTTCTCCGCCTATTTCGCACCCCCCTCCCCCCAGCCTTAATACCTTTCTCCCCACTTCTCTTGCCAGATATATCTGCCACCTCCCTTCTCTTTTCGTTCGTTGATTTTCTTTACCCTTCTCCAGAGTTGCACATGTTGTGAGAATGTTATAATTGTCTAGTCTGCAGTGGGGTACTCTATAGTGAGTACAACCCTGTTAGGGTTTGCTATATGTACTGCCCTGCTTGTGCACCCTCTCTTTCCTGTCTAACTTTGTGCTCGTTATCTTGACATGCTATCAGAGCGGTTACGCTCCTGGCCTGTGGGCCCACCGTTAGCTTCCGCTGCTGTCTTGTGTGTCGCGCGCCCCGTGGCGCGCGACGTTTTTTCTTCCCGCCACGCGCTCGGGGCGCATGGCGGTTTTCTGCTCAACGTGCGCCTCGGGGCGCGCGGCGGTTTTCCGCCCCGTCGACCCGCGCGTTGCCCCCCGTCGACGGTCGCGTCGCCCCCGCTGCTTCGTCGCGACACCCTAGGGAGCCGCTCGCGGCCCCCCGCTGCCTCGTTGCGGCGCCTTGGGGAGCCGCGCGCGGCCCTCGCTGCTTCGTCGCGACGCCCTGGGGAGCTGCTCGCGCCCCCCCGCTACCTCGTCGCGGCGCCCTGGGGAGCCGCGCGCCGCCCCCGCTGCCTCGTCGCGGCGCCCTGGGGAGCCGCGCGCCGCCCCCCGAACTGCTGCCCGCGCTGTCCCCCGCTGCTGCCCGCGCTGCTGCCTGTGTTAGGGTTTGGGGGTGGCGAGTGTGGGGGTGGCGAGTATGGGGGTGACGGGTGTTAAGGCCTCCCCTGCTCCTCCTCCTCCTCCGTCTCCCACTGCTGCAGCTGCCGCTGAGGGGGGTGGGTGTGTGGGAGCCGAGGGAGTGGTGCTAGGGGGGTGACATCGGAGTGGAGCTAGGGGTGCAGCAAGGGGTGTGTGAAAGGGGGGTGGGACAGTCGGGGGGAGGTTGAGCGGAGGTAGTCGTCATGTCGCCAGCAGCGCCAGTAGTCCGGAGGCTACAATCTCCGGTAGTCGCCAGTCGCCCGTGGGTCAGTTGCTCCAGCCACTCGGCGTAGCTGCGGAGCCAGTTACTCCTGTAGTCCTGGCCATTGCTTCGGTAGCCACTGAGCCAGCCGCTCCTATGTGTCTGCAGCTACCGTCGTCACCTCCCATCTCCTCTCCTCTCACAGTCCCTCCTCCTCCTCACTTGCCCTCTGTGCCTACCTCTAGCTTTACTTGTGCTTGTGAACTATTTTCTGACTGCATGCTGTACTGATTATACCCCACTTTGCCTATGGGGGTGTGTCAGAATGTTATAATTGTCTAGTTTGCAGTGGTGTACTCTATGGTGAGTACAACCCTGTTAGGGTTTGCTATATGTACTGCCCAGCTTACTAGTGCACCCTCTCTTTCCTGTTCTAACTTTCTGCTCGTTATCTTGACACATGTGTCGCCACATTCCCCGCTCCATCATACCCCACACCCTACCTACCTTTCTCCCCCCCAACCCATCTCCCCACTCCATCTCTCCTTCCTGCCCCACCCTTCCTCCCACCTCTTCTCCCCCACCACACCCAGCTCCTTCGTTGAACCTCCTACGCAATACGAGCTTCGAGGAAACGTCCGACGCAGCAGACTGGCCCTCGCCCCTGTCGTCGTGGGTGCATCTCGTCCCCGGCGGCGCACCACAGCAGCAAGGGCAGGTGGCTGAGGGGGTACAGGGGGAGGGGCAGGGGGCGGGGGACGGGAAGAGGGGTAGGGGAGGGGGAGGGGAGGTTCTGTGGGAAATAAGATTGAAGAGAGAAGGATGATTGCACAGCTAGGAAAAGCTAGGGTTTACATAGTTGGAGAAGAGAGGTTGGAGGTGGCCAACATTATCGGAGTCCCTTCACTAAGTTGGGTTGGGAATTATTGGAGGGCCTCAAAAAATGTTGACCACTCTTGAGTTGGATCAACATTCTTGGAGGGGGTACCAATACTGTACCCAACCCAACCTTGGGGTCCAATGATTTGGGCCAAAGGTTTGGTCTCAACCCCAACTTTGGGTTAACCCTAGATTTACACCCAATCTAAAGTTGGGTGCTTATCACTACCCGATCTTTATAGCATGAATGCAGGTTACAACAGAAGTATATTTCTATCGCAACCCCATAACCTGCAGAAATGGAGAAGATCGGAAGAACCTCTGAATCATGGAGCGCCGAGAGGAGCAAGTTCGATAAGGCGAAGGAGGGCATAGTGTGTAGGACGGAGAAGCGCCTTGGTGAAGATGCTGGCTAAGTTTGCCTCGTCGGCAATCTTGCGAGCAACAATGAGTCCCTTCTGGACTAAGTCACAGATGAAGAAGTAGTGGAGCTCGATATGGTTGGAGCGGCCGTAAAAGACAGGGTCCTGGGTGAGATGTATGATGCTGGAATTTGTCACACCAGAGAGTGGGGCAACGCTGAGGAGCGCCGAGCTCAACAAGAAGAAAGGAGAGCCAGCGGGATTCCTGAACGACCATGGTGCCGGCGTAGAGCTCAGCTTCACAGGAGGAGAGTGCAATGGCAAAGGAGCACGTGGAACGCCGGCTGATTAGGACGCTGCCAAGGGTGAAACCGTATCCTTGAGAGGAGCGGCGATCCGGCTGCGAGTCTGCCCATGAGGAGTCGCTGAAGCCAGTGAGGAGAGGAGGAGAGGAGCCGCCAAGTGTGAGGGCATGGTCCTTGGTTCTGCGGAGGTAGCGGAGAACCCGTTTGGCGGCAGTCCAGTGCTCCTCAGTGTGGCGGCCGGTGCCCACAACCAGAGCAAGGACACTGATGGTATAGGCGAGGTCGGGGCGTGTGCACATCATGGCATACATCAACTACCCAACGAGCTCCGCATAGGGGCGAGAGGAGGAGGAGGGAGAGGTTGGTGGTGCTAGCTGATGACCGAAGGGGAGGGGGTTGGAAACGGGCTTGGCCTGCGCCATCTCAAACTTCTCTAGCACCTGGCCGAGGTAGTGAGACTGGCAGAGGATGATGGTTTGGGCGGTTCGGTCACGAGTGATAGTCATGCCGAGGTAGTTCTGCAGGTCGCCAAGGTCTTTGCACTTGAGCCGTTCCCGCAGCGCCCGCTTCACTTGCTCCATGTCGGCCTTGGAATAAGCCAGCGGGATCATATCGTCAACGTAGACTAGAATGAAGAACCGACGGGGTGAGGAGCGGATGAAGAGGCTGGCATAGGAGTGGGACGCAGAGAAACCGAGGGACCATAGAGTGGCAGACATTTTCGCATGCATTCCCGTGGTGCTTGCTTTAGACCATAGACCGGGCGACGTAGTTGCCATCCCGTGTTGTCGGGGAAGGGACCATGGAATCCAGGGGGGCGCCTCAGGGTGATGCGCTCGTGCAGGTCGCCTTGTAGGAATGCGTTGGAGACATCCAGGGAGCAAATCTCCATATCTTCGCGTGCACCAATGTCGAGGAGGGTGCGAAGAGTGGGCGGCTTGGCAGTGGGGGCGAATGTGAACCAGTAATCCTCGGCCTAAGTCTGGGTGAAGCCCTTGGCAACGTAGCGGGCCTTGTAGACTTGTTCCTCTGCGACAACTGTGTCACGCGAAAGATCCACTTGCTCTCGACAAGTTTGGCGTCGGGGGGGAGGGGAACGTCGACAAAGGAGTCGTTGCGGATGAACGCCTCACATTCCAGGAAGATGGCTGCAATCCACTTGTCAGCATCAAGGCAGGTGATGGCTTCCTGGAAGGTGGAGGGGATGAAGATGGTGGGGCGGAGACGGTGCTGAGAACAAGAGCACCGAGGAAGTCAGGATAGAGCGGTGCGAGGGAGGAAGTGTGCTGCTCGACCGTGATGAACTCTTCGTGGGAATCCTCAAGGAGGTTGAGGGAGGCAGTGGACGGGGTGCCAGCGGGTATGCATGTGGGGGAGGAGGAAGGGTGAGGAGCGTGCAGTAGCTCTCCGTTGCTGCTGCTGCTAATGCTGCTGGAGCCCCGGTTGTTGCTGCTGCTGAGGCTGCTGCTGTGCAAACTGTTGCACCGACTGCTGCTCCTGTGAGTGCTGCTGCTACTGCTGCTGCTGAGCCGACGACTGTCCCTGCTGCTGCTGCCCCTGCTGCTGCTGCTGCTGTTGCTGCTGCTGCTGCTGCTGTTGCTGCTGCTGCTGCCGCTGCTGCAGTTCCGGCTGTTGTTCTAGCAGTGGCTGCTGCGGCTGTTGAGGAGAAGGAGGGGAGGAGGGGGAGGGAGGAGGGCGGGGCAGTGGAGTGGGCTGGTGACGCAGGTGCAGCAGGATCATAGATGTCAGCAGAGGAGGGCGGAGGGAGTGGGGCAGGGAGAGGTGGGAGAAGGGGTGCAGGAGGGAGGAGGAGAGGGAGGATGGTGTCAGTCCAGATGAGGGGACGGGAAGGGGCGGGAAGGGGGTCAGGTGGAGGAGTGGAGTAGTAAGGGATAAACTCATCAAAGACGACGTCGATGCTGCGGATGAGGCGTCCTGAGGGAGGGTGGAGGAAAAGGTAGCCGGGTGAGGCGCGGTTGTGACCAAGGTAGACAAACTCCAGGGCACGAAAGGCGAGCTTGCTTTTGGTGCGATTGAGAGGAGGAATAAGAACGTATGCCTTGCAGCCCCAAATACGGAGGCCCGCAACGTCAAGTTTGGTGCCTGTCCAGAGTTCCGAGGGGGTGGTGGCGGTGTGTTGAGGATGGGAGTGAAGGTTGAGGAGGAGGGCAGCATGTAGTAGGGCATAGCCCTAGAGGGAGGGGGGGGGTGGAGGCGTCAGCAAGGAGGCAGCGAGCGATTTTAGTGATTTCTGCTATGGGGAGTGCGGAAGGGTGTGAGTCTGTTGGATGCCAGCGCAATAGTTGAAGAGGAAGGAGAGTGAGGGTACCAGCGTCTTTGAGGGCGGTCTCAGTGGCCCCACTGTCAAGGACAAAGTCCAGCGTGGGGGAGGACAAGAAGGGAGACAAAGAGCACGGACGGCGGAGGTAATGCGGTTCGCGGCGACGTCGGTGTGGGACGCGGCAACCTGGGGTCGCGGGAGGGAAGGGCGCGGACGGTGACGGCAGCGCGATCCGTGGCGATGTTGGCGCGGGACGCGTCTACTAGGGGCCGCGAAGGGGAGGGCGCGGACGGCGGTGCGTCGGCGCGGGACGCGGTGACCAGGGGCCGCGAAGGGGAGAGCACGGACGGCAGTGGTAGTGCGGGCCGCGGCAGCGTCGGCGCGGGACGCGAAGACCGGGGGCCGCGGGGGGGAGGGCTTGGACGGTTGTGCGGCGGTGCGGGGCGTGGCGACACGGGGCCGCGAAGGGGAGGGCGCGAACGACGGCGTCAGCACGATCCGCGGCGACGTCGGCTCGGGACGCGACAACCAGGGGCCGCGAAGGGGAGGGCGCGGATGGCGGTGCGTCGGTGCGGGACGCGACGACCAGGGGCCGCGAAGGGGAGGGCGCGGACGGGAGCAGCAGCGCTGGTTGTGACGACGTCGGCGCAGGACGCGGCGACCGAGGGCCGCGGAGGGGAGGGCGCGGACGGCGGTGCGTCGGTGGGGGACGCGACGACCAGGGGCCGCGAAGGGGATGGTGCGGGCGGCGGCGGCAGCGTCGGCGCGGGACGCGGCGGCGGCGGCTTTGGCGCGGGGAAGTGGCGAACAGAGGTCCCGGGGAGGAGGACGCTAGTGGCGGCGGAGTGGGCGCGATTGAGAAGGAGATTGTGGCGGCGACAATGGTTGCGGCGGTGAGGAAAAACAAACTGCGAGGGAGGAGGGAGGCCGGGGGTTGCGACGGCAGGGTGGGCCCTTGGGAGAAAAATTTAGGAGGGGAGGAAGATTAGGCTTAGGATCTTTGGAGAGCTCTGATACCAAATGGGAATTAAGATTGAAGAGAAAAGGTTGATTGCACTAAGAAAAGCTGGGGTTTATATAGTTGGAGAAGAGAGGGGGGAGGTGGCCAACATTATTGGAGTCCCTCCAATAAGTTGGGTTGGGAATTATTGGAGGGCCTTCAATAATGTTGACCACTCTTGAGTTGGGTCAACATTATTGGAGGGGGAACCAATAATGTTCCCAACCCAACATTTGCGGTCCAATATTTTGGGACAAAGGTTGGGTCTCAACCCCAACTTTGGGTTAACCCTAGATATTCGCCCAACCTAAAGTTGGGTGCTTATCTTCACCCGATCTTTATAACATAAATGCAGGTTACAACAGAAGTATATTCTAACAGGTTCCGCCCGGGGACCCGTCCGTGGCTGCTGAGGGCTGTCGGTTCGTTCGGCTGCAGCCGAGCAACGGCATTGGCGGCACCGGTGGTGAGCTTTGGGGCAGCGGGGCGAGCGAGAGTGAAGGGGCAGTGTGGTCGATGCAGGGACTGGGGCAGCTGTTGTGTGTCGCGGACAGGGGAGAGCGTCCGCAGCAGCAGCAGCAGCAGCAGCAGAAGCAGGAGGAGCAAGAGTTTTCGCTGTATTTCTATGCAAGGGCACGCAAGTGCATGATGGATATGTGTATTGCCTCTGGATTGCGGCTGATGCGAGCAACGATCGTGGTTGTGCCGCTGCCACCACCACCACCACAAGCAACTGACGGCAGCAGCAACAACGGCAGCACAGGCGGTGGGGGCACTGGTAGCAGCAACGTGTATGGTGAGGGTGAGTTGGGCAGGGCGTTAGCAGCAGGCGTACACAGCAGAGAGATGACGGTGCTGCATCAATGGACCATCGGCGTTCCCTGCCGCAACAACTCCTCTCTCTCGGGCCTCCTCCCCTGGCGCCAGCACAGGCCCTACTCTTTCCACCTCCCACCCTCCTCCGCCTCCGCCGCTGCTCTATCTGTCCCGCCGCAAGGCGTTGCTCTGCACTTCACGCTGCGGGAGGGTAGCGGGGCAGACAGCGGCAGCAGCAACAGCAGCATGCTCTCTGATGGCTCTGTGGAACTGCCAGTTCCCATTCACGTGATCGTTCCCTTACCTCCGACCGTGCCTGGGGGTGGGTCCGTGCCTAGGGGTGCGACTATAGCATCAGCAGCATCAGTGGAAGGCGGGGCGCTGGCGTCGGTGGCAAAGGCAGCGGGGAGAATCGATGTGCGCACAGAGGCACAGGTGCGCACAGAGGCATATGTGCGCACAGAGGCACAGGTGCGCACAGAGGCACAGGTGCACATAGAAGCACAGGTGCGCACAGAGGCACAGGAGCGCACAGAGGCACATGTGCGCATAGAGGCACAGGTGCGCACAGAGGCTCAGGTGCGCACAGAGGCACAGGTGCGCACAGAGGCAGAGGTGCGCACAGAGGCACAGGTGCGCACAGAGGCACATGTGCGCACAGAGGCACAGGTGCACACAGAGGCACAGGTGCGCACAGAGGCACAGGTGTGCACAGATAGTCTTGAGCATACTCTTGGGAGTTCATTCTTGGAGCACAGTGTCAGTGAGTCGACCCGCAAGCCTTGGTCACAGTTACAACAGACTCTGTATTCTTGGAGCTCATTGATTTTCCCAATAGTCCACCTCTTTCACTACTTTGCTCATGCCCAAACCGATTCACCCCCTTCTCTTTCCTTTGCCCCCCTCCTCCCCTTTTTTCTTCCCGCCTTCCCTCAAATTCCTGCGGCCTCCACCTCTCTGTCCTTCACCTACTCCTCGTTAACTCCTCCTCTCCCCTCCTCACCTCCGGCTCACCTCGCCTCCTCCCCTCCTCACTGCGCTTCACCCCCCTCTCTCCCCCCCACCAAGCGGGCCTTCCCTACACCCCACGCCCTTCCCCCTCGTCTCCCCCGCCTCCCCCACCTCCCCTTGCCGCCCCTACTCCTTCTCCTCCTCCTCCTTCCGCCTCTCCTCCCCCCACCCCGCTGCTCTCGGGGCCGACGACTTCTTTTGTTCTCTTGCCCGACCCGACTGTCGGGCTGCCCGGGCCAAGCATGGGATACGGCAGGAGGCCTGACCGGCAGGAGGAGATGTTTGTGGAGTTGGAGGAGGGGGGGGGGGAGGGGGGGGGGGGGAGAACAATTGTGTGTGGTAGAGAACGGGGCCGTTACATGCACCTCGATTGGCGGCAGCAGCGGCAGTGGTGTCACCCTCAACAGCAGCCTGCCATATCAGCACAACCTGGCGGTGGAGTTTGAGATGTCATCAACTCGCTTATTTACAGCATGACGTCAGCAGGCTGTGTGTGCATGCACCCCGCGGGCATGGCCTGGCTGGGCGGCAAGGAGAACGAGACGCTGCATGCGTGGGTGGCCTACAACGCCACCGCCTTGCTGCTCTCCATGCGCCTCTCCTCCTCCTCGCCCGCCATGCCCCCCTCCGCACTCCTCTCCCTCCCCTTCAACGCCTGCGTTTATTTTCACACTGCTCCAGAGGAGGAAGGGGGTGTAGGTGAGGCGGTGTTGGTGCATGCGTGGTTTGCAACTAGCACAGGGCTGCTGCCGCTGCACTCTCAGACACATGACATCCTCTCGTGGAACTTTCACGTCGACATCCAAGGTGAAACGGGTGGAATGCGGCGGGGGGAGGGGGGGGTGGGGGGGAAGTAGAGAGGGTAAGAAGGGGGGTGGAGGATGTAGAAATCCATTACGATAGCACAATTCAAATGCACCAATGATTGCAAAAGACGATCAACCTTAGCCTAATATACATACAAACATAAAAGTGGTGGTGGTTTAGATAATTTCTGGTTTGTGTTCATTGTTAAAATCCTAAGAAGGACTTAGCCAGGGATCGGCTAATGGTTGTTCGCAAGTTTTGTTGCAGCGGAAGTGTTGACCTCAGGTCAGAGTGAATGTAAAATGACTGAGATAATAATAGCATGCACACATCGGGTTGATATTGGAAATACAGGGAATACGAAAAGACCTAGACTAGCCATGTACTCTAAGGGGTACATTCCCTTATTGCAGCGAAGTTCAAACCGTGCGGCGCAGGAACCCGTTTCAAACATGTTTCCGCTCTTTTTGTTGAAACAGCAGCTAGAAAGTTAGGACAGGAAAGAGGACTTCACTAACAAGCAGGTGGGATACAAGTAGGAAACCCTAACAGGGTTGTACTCACTACAGCATACCCCACTACAGCCTACACAATATTATATTCTGACACACCCCCATAGGCAAAGTGGGGTACGATCAGCACAGCAAACAATCACATAAGAAGCTCACATGCATAAGCTAGTAGTGGAAACAGAGGGCAAGTGAGGCGGAGGAAGAAGAACTAACGGAGGAGAGGAGATAGGAGGCGGCGGCTGAAGCTGCTAGCACACGGGCGACTGGAGCAACAGACACACTGGCTACCGGAGCGCGACGGCACCGGACTACGGGAGTAACTGGCTCCGCGGCTACGACGAGCGGCTGGAGCAACTGACCCACGGGCAACTGGTGCAACGGGCTCGCTGGCTACCGGAGCACGCCGGCTCCGGACTACTGGCGCTGCTGGCGTCACGACGACTACCTCAGCTAAACCTCCCCCCACTGTCCCAATCCCCTTTTCACACACCCCCTACTGCACTCCTAGCGCCAATCCCACTGCACCCCCTGGCGCGCCACTCCCTCGGCTCCCACACACCCACCCCCCTCAGCGGCAGCTGCAGCAGTGGGAGAGAGAGGAGGAGGAGGAGCATGGGACGACGCACACCCGCCACCCCCATACCCGCCACCCCCATACCCTCCCCCACGGCTGCACGCGCAGCAGAGAGACAACGAGGAAGGAGGGGGCGGGGACGGGGAAGAAGCCGCCCCGCAGGTGCACGAGGGCACGGGGCTGCGCGCGGCTCCACAGGGCAGCGTGCGCGGGTCCACGGGGCAGTGCGTGCGGGTCCCCTGGGGCGACGCGCGGGTCGACGGGGGCAGCGCGCTGGTCGACGGGGTAGTGCACGCGGGTCCCCTGGGGCGACGCGCGGGTCGACGGGGGCAGCGCGCGGGTCCCACGGGGCGACGCGCTGGTCGATGGGGCAGCGCGCGGGTTCACGGGGCAGCGCGCGTGGGTCCAGCGGGGCAGCGCGCGGGTCCAGTGGGGGCTGCGCGCGGGTCCAGCGGGGCAGCACGCGGGTCCTGCAGGGCGTCGCGCGGGACGAGCGGGGGGGGGGCGCGCGGGTCCCACGAGGCGACGCGTCGGGCAGGGCGCGCGGCGGGAAGAAAAAACGCCGCGCGCCCCGAGCGCGCGGCAGGCAGAAAACGTCGCGCGTCCGGGGCGCGCGATAGGCAGGACAACAGCGGAAGCATAGGGTGGGCCCACCCACAAGATCGACCAGGGAGAGTCAAACTGCTTTGATAGCATGTTGAAACAGCAGCTAGAAAGTTAGGCCAGGAAAGAGGACTTGACTAACAGGCAGGTGGGATACAAGCAGGAAACCTTAACAGGGTTGTACTCACTACAGCATACCCCACTACAGCCTACACAATATTATATTCTGACACTTTCACTTCAAATATTTCTGCCTGCATCAGTCCAGATCTGACGGATGCTGGTGTCGCTTCGACTCTTTTGAATCTTCGTCTTCGTACTCGGTAGAGTCGGCTCCTGCAGCGTACAGGGAATGCCTTCTCATAAAGTTACATATGTCAACATTCTTTATGTACTGCTGAAACGAGCACGAAAACAAAGCACACCAAAATAACGAATCATGTCGCACACAACTCGGGTCGATTTTTGTGGTTGAATTTCGTCGACCCGAAATTCCGAGCCTTGAACTTAGGCAGGAAACCAAATATACAGGGTTGCTATGCAACCCAAAAATGGTATTTTTCATTCAACACCCAAACGTGCACTTCCTAACTTCTTACAGCGCACTCTTTACCGTCTAAGCGCATCAGCCTCAAACGAACCTTTCAAACTTGCCCTTCCGCGTTCGGACGAACCTTCAGGGCGTTACACGGCTCGATGACGCGGTTTAATACGGTCAGCCACGTTTGGAGACGGTCCTGATATTCACTGGCGTCCAACCATTCCGCACCAGAATGAATCTTGTAGCCGTTATTTATTGCTCCGCACCAATAAGCCACCGAACCTCCCATTGCATTATTCCTCTGCGCTGCCTCGACCTCATCGTCGCAATCGTCGCATGCGCATTTCTGCGATCAACAAGATCACGTTCCTGACTGCGCATACACAACCCTTCTATCAAGCACTGTCCGGCCGGCCCGAAACTAGGAATCGGGCTGGAATATACAACACTAGGAGGAGTGGCACTAACCATGTCCGCGTTCCTTGCGATGATAGTCAAATCCTCGTCGCACGGCTGAGCGTTTTTCCGCTACTATAATATCTGCGAGTGGCAAACGGGGATCGCCGCGCGGCAATGCCGACCTTCCCAGTCGCACTGGAACGCGTTCGTTACCCTAGCGCGCTACTAGACCTCCCGTCGCCACTGCGCGAGACTAGCGGCGCAGTGCGCGCAGGAAAGAAAGCTTTCCCTTTATCGCTTCTACCATTCGCCTCCGCCTCATCACCGCGTTCCCCCGCACTGCTTTCACCCAGGTGGTGGTCTCTGCGGATCCAGGCTTGGAAATTTACGATGCGAAACGAGAGGTTCGGAGGGTGTGACGCGATGCGAGGGATGGGCGAGGCTCGGCTCGAGAGGCGAGCAGGTAGAAAAGGAGACGAGCGCAGCGGCGGTGAGCAGCAGAGTTCATCGCAGCCGGCGCTTCTTTTCAAGCGAGGCTTTTCAAGCAGAGCTTCCAGTGAAGCTCCTCTCCCCTCTCGAACTCCCACAGTCTCCGCGCTTCAAGCAGATCTTCCAAGCGAAGCTCATCTCCTTTCGCTCTCCTTTCAAGCAGAGCTTCTTTCACGACGGTCTCCGCGCGTCAAGCAGAGCTTTTCGTTGTTTCGACCTGCCGCTGGCGTGTCCCGGCCTTCCCCATCAGCTGTCTCGACGTATCGACCGGGAGCGGTCACATCCTTTGTTCAACCTTAACCGGTTCAGCCGCGACCTCAACCGTTCCAAACCGGTCACATCACGCTGTAACGATCCGTCGTGATCGTATCCGCGTGCTTCACGCCCGATGGGGACGCCAGCGAGGATGCGGCGGGAGATGGGGAGTGCGACGGTCGTGATTCGCGTCTTTCTCGTCGCGCTCTTCACCGGTACGCCTCGCCGCTGCGCTGCGCCTCCTGCTCTTTCTCCTCTCACGCATGTCCTTGCCAACATGCCTTTAGGTACGCCTTGCACCCTTAGACGACTTTTGAGACGTCTCAAAAGCCTCCTGCTCTTTCTCCTCTCACGCGTGTCCTTGCCAACATGCCTTTAGGTACGCCTTGCACCCTTCGTCACCCCCTGCTCTGCGCCCCCTTGTCGATAGGCCTTTTGCTTAGAAGAGCAGAGTCTCTCTTCGTTCCACCTTTCGTCAACCTTTGAGACGTCTCAAAAGCCTTTTGCTTAGAAGAAAAGAGCCTCGCTTGGTTCCACCTTTCGTCAACTCAACACGCCGTGCACCCTCCGTGCACCCCTGCTATGCGTCTTTGTCAACACACGATACGCCCTCTGTCCGGCTGGCTCCACAACTTTGTTGCTTTCAGCACATGGCAGTCAATTCGCACCCAGACTGCCACTCCTCACACGCGAGCAAACAAGCCCACACTCCGTTCGTTTGTTCCTCTTCTGTGCCCCCCTCGCAGCTAGTGCGACTTCTCAGAGTGCCACTCCTCACACGATTCCATGAGTGCAAACAAGCCCCCACCCTCCGTTCTTCGTTAACCAGGTGGTTCCTCTTCTGTGCCCCCCTCGCAGCTAGTCACCTGGTCACGGGCAGCGAGGCGTTTGGCTCGAGCCTCAAGGCAGCAGCGGCCACGGCGAGCAATGCAGTGAGTGACAGCATCAAGAAAGCAGCAGACAAAGTCAGCAATGTGGTGGCCGGTAGCAGCACCAAGCAGCCAACGGACCCCGCCGGCAATCTCCTGACTGAAAACACCAAGCAGACAACAGACGCGGGCAGCAATCTCCTGACTGGCAGCAACAACAATGCAGCGGACGCGGGGAGCAGTGGTGTGAGCGACAACAAGAGAAGCGAGAAAGCAGCAGACGCGGGCAGCAATGTGGTGACTGACAGCAACAAGCAGGCAGCAAACACGGCCAGCAATCTCCTGACTGAAAACACCAAGCAGACAATAGACGCGGGCAGCAATCTCCTGACTGAAAACACCAAGCAGACAACAGACGCGGGCATCAATCTCCTGACTGAAAACACCAAGAAGACAACAGACGCGGCCAGCAATCTCCTGACTGAAAACACCAAGCAGACAACAGACGCGGGCAGCAATCTCCTGACTGGCAGCAACAACAAAGCAGCGGACGCGGGGAGCAGTGGTGTGAGCGACAACAAGAGAAGCGAGAAAGCAGCAGACGCGGGCAGCAATGTGGTGACTGACAGCAACAAGCAGGCAGCAAACACGGCCAGCAATCTCCTGACTGAAAACACCAAGCAGACAACAGACGCGGGCAGCAATCTCCTGACTGAAAACACCAAGCAGACAACAGACGCGGGCAGCAATCTCCTGACTGAAAACACCAAGAAGACAACAGACGCGGCCAGCAATCTCCTGACTGAAAACACCAAGCAGACAACAGACGCGGGCAGCAATCTCCTGACTGGCAGCAACAACAAAGCAGCGGACGCGGGGAGCAGTGGTGTGAGCGACAACAAGAGAAGCGAGAAAGCAGCAGACGCGGGCAGCAATGTGGTGACTGACAGCAACAAGCAGGCAGCAAACACGGCCAGCAATCTCCTGACTGAAAACACCAAGCAGACAACAGACGCGGGCAGCAATCTCCTGACTGAAAACACCAAGCAGACAACAGACGCGGGCAGCAATCTCCTGACTGAAAACACCAAGCAGACAACAGACGCGGCCAGCAATCTCCTGACTGAAAACACCAAGCAGACAACAGACGCGGGCAGCAATCTCCTGACTGAAAACACCAAGCAGACAACAGACGCGGGCAGCAATCTCCTGACTGAAAACACCAAGCAGACAACAGACGCGGGCAGCAATCACTTGACTGAAAACACCAAGCAGACAACAGACGCGGGCAGCAATCTCCTGACTGAAAACACCAAGCAGACAACAGACGCGGGCAGCAATCTCCTGACTGAAAACACCAAGCAGACAACAGACGCGGGCAGCAATCTCTTGACTGAAAACACCAAGCAGACAACAGACGCGGGCAGCAATCTCCTGACTGAAAACACCAAGCAGACAACAGACGCGGGCAGCAATCTCCTGACTGAAAACACCAAGCAGACAACAGACGCGGGCAGCAATCACTTGACAGAAAACACCAAGCAGACAACAGACGCGGGCAGCAATCTCCTGACTGAAAACACCAAGCAGACAACAGACGCGGGCAGCAATCTCCTGACTGGCAGCAACAACAAAGCAGCGGACGCGGGGAGCAGTGGTGTGAGCGACAACAAGAGAAGCGAGAAAGCAGCAGACGCGGGCAGCAATGTGGTGACTGACAGCAACAAGCAGGCAGCAAACGCGGCCAGCAATCTCCTGACTGAAAACACCAAGCAGACAACAGACGCGGGCAGCAATCTCCTGACTGAAAACACCAAGCAGACAACAGACGCGGGCAGCAATCTCCTGACTGAAAACACCAAGCAGACAACAGACGCGGGCAGCAATCTCCTGACTGAAAACACCAAGCAGACAACAGACGCGGGCAGCAATCTACTGACTGGAAACACCAAGCAGACAACAGACCCGGGCAGCAATCTCCTGACTGAAAACACCAAGCAGACAACAGACGCGGCCAGCAATCTCCTGACTGAAAACACCAAGCAGACAACAGACGCGGGCAGCAATCTCCTGACTGAAAACACCAAGCAGACAACAGACGCGGGCAGCAATCTCCTGACTGAAAACACCAAGCAGACAACAGACGCGGGCAGCAATCTCCTGACTGAAAACACCAAGCAGACAACAGACGCGGGCAGCAATCTACTGACTGGAAACACCAAGCAGACAACAGACCCGGGCAGCAATCTCCTGACTGAAAACACCAAGCAGACAACAGACGCGGGCAGCAATCTCCTGACTGAAAACACCAAGCAGACAACAGACGCGGCCAGCAATCTCCTGACTGAAAACACCAAGCAGACAACAGACGTGGGCAGCAATTTCCTGGCTGAAAACACCAAGCAGACAACAGACGCGGGCAGCAAAGGCGTGACCAACAAGAGCAGCGAGAAAGCAGTGGATGCGGGCAGCAATGGCGTGAGCGACAACAAGAGCAGCGAGAAAGCAGTGGATGCGGGCAGCAATGGCGTGAGCGACAACAAGAGCAGCGAGAAAGCAGTGGATGCGGGCAGCAATGGCGTGAGCGACAACAAGAGCAGCGAGAAAGCAGTGGATGCGGGCAGCAATGGCGTGAGCGACAACAAGAGCAGCGAGAAAGCAGTGGATGCGGGCAGCAATGGCGTGAGCGACAACAAGAGCAGCGAGAAAGCAGTGGACGCGGGCAGCAGTGGTGTGAGCGACAACAAGAGCAGCAAGAAAGCAGTGGATGCGGGCAGCAATGGTGTGAGCGACAACAAGAGCAGCGAGAAAGCAGTGGATGCGGGCAGCAATGGCGTGAGCGACAACAAGAGCAGCGAGAAAGCAGTGGATGCGGGCAGCAATGTGGTGAGCGGCACAGGCAGCGAGAAAGCAGTGGATGTGGGCAGCAATGGCGTGAGCGACAACAAGAGCAGCGAGAAAGCAGTGGATGCGGGCAGCAATGGCGTGAGCGACAACAAGAGCAGCGAGAAAGCAGTGGATGCGGGCAGCAATGGCGTGAGCGACAACAAGAGCAGCGAGAAAGCAGTGGATGCGGGCAGCAATGGCGTGAGCGACAACAAGAGCAGCGAGAAAGCAGTGGATGCGGGCAGCAATGGCGTGAGCGACAACAAGAGCAGCGAGAAAGCAGTGGATGCGGGCAGCAATGGCGTGAGCGACAACAAGAGCAGCGAGAAAGCAGTGGATGCGGGCAGCAATGGCGTGAGCGACAACAAGAGCAGCGAGAAAGCAGTGGATGCGGGCAGCAATGGCGTGAGCGACAACAAGAGCAGCGAGAAAGCAGTGGATGCGGGCAGCAATGGCGTGAGCGACAACAAGAGCAGCGAGAAAGCAGTGGATGCGGGCAGCAATGTGGTGAGCGGCACAGGCAGCGAGAAAGCAGTGGATGTGGGCAGCAATGGCGTGAGCGACAACAAGAGCAGCGAGAAAGCAGTGGATGCGGGCAGCAATGGCGTGAGCGACAACAAGAGCAGCGAGAAAGCAGTGGATGCGGGCAGCAATGGCGTGAGCGACAACAAGAGCAGCGAGAAAGCAGTGGATGCGGGCAGCAATGGCGTGAGCGACAACAAGAGCAGCGAGAAAGCAGTGGATGCGGGCAGCAATGGCGTGAGCGACAACAAGAGCAGCGAGAAAGCAGTGGATGCGGGCAGCAATGGCGTGAGCGACAACAAGAGCAGCGAGAAAGCAGTGGATGCGGGCAGCAATGGCGTGAGCGACAACAAGAGCAGCGAGAAAGCAGTGGATGCGGGCAGCAATGGCGTGAGCGACAACAAGAGCAGCGAGAAAGCAGTGGATGCGGGCAGCAATGGCGTGAGCGACAACAAGAGCAGCGAGAAAGCAGTGGATGCGGGCAGCGAGGCAGCGGACGGGCAGGGCAGCGAGGCAGGAGGTGGTGGTATCAATGGCAGCAACAACACTGGCGATGATAGCAATGGCAGCAACAACACTGGCGGTGATAGCAATGTCAGCAACAACACTGGCGGTGATAGCAATGGCAGCAACAACACTGGCGGTGGCACCACCACTGGCAATGGCACCACCCCTGGCAATGGTAGCACTACAGTGATCCCAGTCATTTCCCCTGGCAATGGCACCACGTCAGTGCCCCCAGTGCCTCCAGTGCCTCGCCCCCGGCATATCACCAAAGTGGGCACGATGATGAAGATCAAGGGGCGGCATTTCAGCTTTGACGCGGGCAGCTGCGTGGGCATTCCGGGCAACACTGGTCGCGGAAAGAAGAAGGTGCAGGTGGTGTGGCAGCTGGGGGCCATGATGCCACAGCAGGTGCAGGCGGTTGGGTGCCGGAGGATCGAGTTCTTTGCGGCGCCGGGCTGCAAGGGGAAGGCTGTGAAGACCCTGGTGAAGGGCACACGGTGAGTTGGGGGATGAGTTGGGGGAAGGGTGAGTTGGGGGAGGGGTGAGTTGGGGGAGGGGTGAGTTGGGGGAGGGGTGAGTTGGGGGAGGGGTGAGTTGTGCAAGGGGTGAGTTGGGTAGGGGGTGAGTTGGGCAAGGGGTGAGACACACCTTTATTGTGCTGTTGTGCAAGTGTGGGTAATCTTGGGTGGAAATGTTCCTGGTTCACACCTCTCGTAAAAGGTGAATTTTTTAAACGTCTCAAAACTTCACTATTTACACGCGGCTCCCACAGTTGTGCTGTTGTGCAAGTGTGGGTAATCTTGGGAGGAAATGTTCCTGGTTGACACCTCTTGCTCACGAGTGCGCATTCATTACATTCCCTTTGTCCCTCTCCCTCTCTCTCTCCCTCTCCCTCTCCCTCTCTCTCTCTACCCTGCCTCTTCCACTATGCCCCTCCTTCCATCCTTTCCTGCATGGGCAGCTCTAAGAAGATTGGTAAATCATTGAAGTCTGCTCGCTGTGTCACTGGTGTGTACCCCGGTCTGTCTCTCGTTCGTACCCCGATCTGTCTCTCGTTTCGTCTAAGTCGTTTTCCGTTCCCTTCACATCTCTTTTTCTTGAGCACTTTCCACCATTGGTTGCTCTGGGTCATATGTCAGTATGCACCTATGTGGTATGTGGCTTGGCGCCCTCACCTTCCCCCGTTCACCCCTCCTTCCTCCCTGCTTATTGCCTCTGTGCAGGAAACATCCCAAAGAAGTAATTCCTCTTAAGAGAGGTGATCTGAGAGGGCGCAATTTGTTTGTCTCCCTGGTGGGTGGGTGGGTGGGAGGAGATGCACTGCCAGGCAGCCAAAGGCACAGTGGTGCCTGGCAGGTAGACAACAGTAGTCCAGCAGTCCAGTTTCCTTGTCTTCAACTAGTCAATTATTATGCGTTGTTATGATACCCCTCTGTTGGGTTTGTATTGTATGCGTAGCACCCTGTAATGCGTCTTTCAATATTGTGATGTGTCTGAAGTGTGATATTATATAATGCTCCATATTGCCATACCTATCCTTAAAACGACGAAAACAAGTAACATTTCACTAGAATGTTGGAGAACCAGACTACTTGTGTAGTGAATATATGATGTTCTGGACGTGAAAAATGGGGTGGTACACGCTTGTACACAGTACCAAAATGAATCGTGGGCGTTGACCTTCAAGAATGGCAACACGCCAGCCTGGCAGGCAGCATGTGACAAGACGTGAATGCCACAGTGCAGCGCATCGGTGTGGAGGGGTGGAGAGGCACAGCAGCGCATGGCCAACCTGACCAAACCAAACCCCAGATTTCTGTTGGTCGAACGCAGAGCCTCAGATCGCCTCATTTTCCCATCTCCGTTCCAACAGAACCGAACCCAACTCCAGCAATCTTGCGCGGAATTTGCATGCGCGAGCCTTTCAGCTGCTTTCTGCCCCAACACCAACACCTCTTTCGCCCTTCATTCCCTCCCACTCTTCCCCTTCCCTTTCTCTGGTTGCAACTGTATAGTACAGTACACCCAACTGCCGCGTCAGGCCACCACGAGCATATCCCTCTGACAATCACAGTGCATACTGCTGGCGAGCAGAGAGGATATGTCTTCAAACAAAGGCTGAGATTCCGAGGTCCAGAGAGGTGGAAAGTAGTTTAGTGCTTTTTAGATTAGATAACGCGTGGTGCAGTGTGGTTAGGGTTCGAGCCGAATCTTTTCCAGCCGTGGTATGTTCCGTCTGGACACTTTGCCCTGCTGCTACAGTGGTTGGCTTTGGCCTGGCTGTTACGGTGGTTGGCTTTGGCCTGGCTGTTACGGTGGTAAGATACATGCGGGACAGTAATGGCGATTCTTCTCGAAACCGGGGAACCTGATCTCGGAAAGACTTGTCGCCGCGCGATGCTGCCGTCACCGCCGCAAGTTTCGCTCCTTTCTCGCAATCCCCGACCACTCTCGCGGCACTTCTCTCCATGCCACACGCGAACCAATCAGCTAGTCTTAACGGGGCACTTTATAACGAGTCAATCGCTGCGCCCCTGCATACTGACAAAAATCCAAAACAAACCTCCAGTCAGTCAGCTCAAATTGGCATCAGTGACCGCCTCATCGTCGTTCTTCGCGCGCTTGTGGTAACCGCGTACCTCCTTTCGCTCGTCGCCGCCGCCAACGCCGCCGTTCCGACATGCGCCAGCCTCGCAGCTCAAGGTACCAATTTTTGCGACCTCAATATCTCTCCCGAATTCACGTGGTGCCGTCGACGGCAAGAACACCCCCAGCGGCAAACCCGGTTCCACCAGCAGCAGCGAACGGCGCCCTTTGCCCCACCGTCTGTGAGCGCCGGGCATCGCATCGCACCATCGCGCCTTCCGCCATAACGCCTCTGAATTCCCTCCCGTTTCTCTACCCCAGCCTAGGCCAGCTCAGCGCTGGCACGAGAACTCCCGTCTCGCTCTGCTATTGACTCACGACTTCCCATTCCACCCATTTCCCCGCCTATTTGGCGCCCACTTATCTCCATCCTCCCTCCCCCTTTCGTTTTGTTAATTTTCCCTCCCCCAGAGTTGCTTATGTATCACCATATTCCCCCCTTCCCTTTTTGGAATCCCCTCCATCATCCCCTCACCTCACTTCCTTTTCCCCCCCTCCCTCCCATGCCATCCCTCCTCCCCGCCCCACCCTCCCCTCCCACCTCCTCTCCTCCCTCCCCCCCCCCCCAGCTCCTTCGTTGAACCTCCTGCGCAATGCGGGCTTCGAAGAAACGTCCGATGCAGCAGACCGGCCCTCGTCCTGGGTGCCGCTCGTCCCCGGCGGCGCAGCAGCGCAGCAAGGGCAGGGGACGGGGGTCGGGGGAGGAGAAGGGGGAGGGGGAGGGGAGGTTCCGCCCGGGGACCCGTCCGTTGCGGCTGAGGGCGGTCGGTTCGTGCGGCTGCAGCCCAGCGACGGCAGTGGCGGCAGCGGTGGCGAGCTTTGGGGCAGCGGGGCGAGCGAGAGGGAAGGGGCAGTGTGGCCGGTGCAGGGACTGGGGCAGCTGCTGTGTGTCGCGGACGGGGGAGAGCAGCAGCCGCAGCAGCAGCAGCAGCAGCAGCAGGCAGAGTTTTCGCTGTATTTCTATGCAAGGGCGCGCGAGTGCATGATGGATATGTCTATCACCGCTGGAGTGCGGCCGATGCGAGCAATGATCGTTGCCGTGCCCCTGCCACCACCACCAGCCACCGCCGGCAGCACTGGCAGCAGCAGCGGCAACGTGGACGAAGCCGAGCTGGCCAGTGCGCTGGCGGCCGCGATGAGCAGCGGAGAGATGATGGTGCTGCATCAATGGACCATCGGCGTTCCCTGCCGGAACAACTCCTTCACTCTCTCGGGCCTGCTCCCCTGGCGCCAGCACGGGCCCTACTCCTTCCACCTCCCTCCCTCCTCCACCTCCGCCGCATCTCTATCCTTCCCGCCGCAAGGCGTTGCTCTGCACCTCGTGCTGCTCGAGGGCGCTGCGGCGGACAGCAGCAGTACGCCTTCTGATGACCCGGTGGACAGTAGCAGCATGCCCTCTGATGGCTCTGTGGAACAGCCTGTTTCCATTGACGTGCCCGTTCCCTTACCTCCCACCTTGCCTGGGGGTGTGTCTGTAGCATCAGCGGCAGCGGTGGAAGGCGGGGCGCTGACGTCAGCGGCAGCGGCGGCGGGGAGCATCGATGTGGATTTGATCACTGTGGCTCCCAGAGGCACAGGTGCGCACAGAGGCACAGGTGCGCACAGAGGCACAGGTGCGCACAGAGGCACAGGTGCGCTCAGAGGCACAGGTGCATTTCTTTAGATCACTGGTGCTCGCTCCGCTCACAACTGGCACGATGGTCTTGAGCGTTCAGTTGGTCACACTCACAAGCTGTTGAGCGTCCTGCTGGTCACTCACAAGCTGTTGAGCGTTCTGCTGGTCACTCACAAGCCGTTGAGCGTTCTGCTGGTCACTCACAAGGCGTTGAGCGTTCTGCTGGTCACTCACAAGGCGTTGAGCGTTCTGTTGGTCACTCACAAGCCGTTGAGCGTTCTGTTGGTCACACTCACAAGCCGTTGAGCGTTCTGTTGGTCACTCACAAGCCGTTGATAATTCTCGGAGCACAGTGTGAGTGAGTGAGTCGACCCACAAGTCGTTGGTCACACCGTCACACTTACAACAGACTCATTTCTTGGAGCTCATTTCTTTTCCTCATAGTCCACCTCTTTCTCCACTTAGTTCATGCTCAAACATATTTGCTCCAATTCTCACTCTCTATACTTTACTCATTCCCCCCCCCCCCTCCCCCCTCTCCTCCCCCCCCCCCTTTTTGTTTCCCGCCTCCCCTCAAATTCCAGCGGCCTCCGCCCCGCCGTCCTTCTCCTACTCCCGATTGACCTCCTCCTCTCCCCTCCTCACCTCCGGTTCGGCCCGCCTCCTCCCCTCCTCGCTGCGCCTCACCCCCCTCTCTCCCCCCCACCAAGCGGGCCTGGCCCTGCACCCCACGCCCTTCCCCCTCGTCTCCCCCGCCTCCCCCACCTCCCCCTGCCGCCCCTACTCCTTCTCCTCCTCCTTCTCCTTCCGCCTCTCCTCCCCCCACCCCGCTGCTCTCGGGGCCCACGGCTTTGCTTTCGTTCTCCTGCCCGACCCAACTGTTGGGCTGCCCGGGCCAAACATGGGGTATGGCAGAAGGCCTTACCGGCAGGAGGAGATGTTTGTGGAGTTGGAAGGGGGTGAAGGGCAATTGTGTGAGGTAGAGAACGGTGCCGTTACATGCACCACGATTGGCAGCAGCAGCGGCAGTGGCGTCACTCTCAACAGCAGCTTGCCACATCAGCACAGCCTGGCAGTGGAGTTTGACACGTCATCAACTCGTCTGTTTTTGGACCCAACCACTCACCACGTGGGGGTGAACATGGATTACAGCATGACGTCAGCAGGCCATGCATCCGTGCACCCCGCGGGCATCCCCTCGCTGGGCGGCAGCAAGACGCTGCATGCGTGGGTGGGGTACAACGCCACGGCCTCGCTGCTCTCCGTGCGCCTCTCCTCCTCCTCCTCGCCCGCCATGCCCCCCTCCGCCCTCCTCTCCCTCCCTTTCAACGCTTGCGATTTTTTTCACTCTGCTTCGGCGAACGGAGGGGAGGGTGAAGCCGTGTTGGTGCATGCGGGGTTTGCAGCCGGCACGGGGCTGCTGCCGCTGCACACTCAGGCACACGATATCCTCTCCTGGGCCTTCGAGGTGGACATGCAAGGTGAGAGCGAGTGAAACTTGATTCGAGTAAGTCTAGAGTTTTTTTTTTGTGTGTTTTTCTTCTTCTTCTTCTTCTTTTCTTTGATGTTTTTCTCCCCCTTTCCCCAAATGGCTCGGCTGACTTGAGTTGATCTTATTTCGCGAGGTTGTTCAATCTCGAAATAAATCTTGACACATTTTGTTTGATTTATTTTCACACTCGCGAGTTGTGTTAATTTTGGAGTCTGGAAAACTTGACTTGACATTTGGCTCGGCTCGCCCGGAGAGAGGGGACCACAGATGTCCATGTTTCGACAGGACTTGTCTTTTTTTTTTTTTTTTTTTTTTAGACATCAGCCAAGTTTTAAGTTCTTACCTTGCCCAGCGGTGTTGAAAAATACCAAAGCAACAGTTGTTACTGGGGCGGATGACACACTGGAGAACAGATGGCATGAGACGGGCTGGGATGTACGCTAAACGCAGACGTCATGGGGCACGGATGGCATAGGGCACGGATGGCATAGGGCACGGATGGCATAGGGCACGGATGGCATAGGGCACGGATGGCATAGGGCACGGATGGCATAGGGCACGGATGACATAGGGCACGGATGGCATAGGGCACGGATGGCATGGGGCACGGATGGCATGGGGCACGGATGGCATGGGGCACGGATTGCATGGGTTGGACGGATGGCGTGGGTTGGACGGATTGCATGGGTTGGACGGATGGCGTGGGTTGGACGGATTGCATGGGTTGGACGGATGGCGTGGGTTGGACGGATTGCATGGGTTGGACGGATGGCATGGGATGTGTGGCATCTCATATGCTGTCCAATCCCATCGTTCCTCCTGTTTGGTGCTTCCACTCCTCTGGGTCCTGCCCTCCCCCTTTTGAGAATTCTCAAAAGTGATTTCATATGCTCTCCAATCCCATCGTTCCTCCTGTTTGATGCTTCCACTCCTCTGTCTCCTGCCCTCCCCCTTTTGAGAATTCTCAAAAGTGATTTCATATGCTCTCCAATCCCAACGTTCCTCCTGGTTGGTGCTTCCACTCCTCTGTTTCCTGCCCTCCCCCTCAGTCCCTCCACCTTTCCATGTGGAGATGATTGTGATCGAAAACCTCTCTTCTCTCTCCTCCCTATGTTTCCTTCCCTCCTCTCCCTCCTTCCCCCAGCACCGGCGCCTCTCCCCATGTGGCAGCCACCGTCGCTCTCCTTGCCCTTCCTCACGCCAGCCGCGCCCTTCACTGCCTCGGGTGCAGCTCGCCTCGGCTTCTCCTCGCTGCAACTCACCCC
Organism: Closterium sp. Yama58-4; assembly: GCA_947470075.1. Lineage (NCBI taxonomy): Eukaryota > Viridiplantae > Streptophyta > Zygnematophyceae > Desmidiales > Closteriaceae > Closterium > Closterium sp. Yama58-4. The sequence continues at coordinate 1,042,773 of CANIUD010000111.1, read as the reverse complement.
GGGCAACCACGACCAGGAGGCAGGCGCCGCCTTCTTCCCCCTCCCCCTGCCCTTGCTCTCTCTCCTCCCCGCCCCTTATCCCCCCCGCAAGGGGAGGAACAAGGGCGGAAAAACCAATGCACTGGTGTGCAAGGCCCGGTCCTTCACCTCGTGGTTTGCGTTTGAGCTCAAGGGAACAGACACGAATGGTTTTGGAATGGTTTTTGTTCTAAGTACCCGGCCGGGAGTGGGGCAAGGGGCGGCGGATATGGGGTATGGCCGCGACGCAGAAGGGAGGGATGCGAATGGGACGTGGGCGGATGGAGCGAGGAGTGTGGCGGTGATGTTTGATGCCTTTAGCGGCATTGACCCTAACTACGACGACATTAACAAGGATGTGGCGATTCTCTCTGTTCACACTAACTTTAACGTGACTCAGCGGCTTGCTTCTTCGTCTCAGAAGAAATACAAATCCCCATTGCTGTACAGCATGAGGGTGGACTACACGGCTGCCACTAAGACACTGGAGGCAGTGACTTATAACGGAGCACAGAGGATGGGGAGTGTGAAGCTGGCTCTTGACCTGTGCTCTGTGTTCTACGATGGCAACAGCAGCACTGAAGGGGTGATTCCGGTGTTTGCTGGGTTCAGCAGTGCCAGCACCCAGGCATGTGTTCAGTCCATCAAATCGTGGACCTTCCGATTCACAGGTGAGTGTGAAGGGTTGGGTGAGTGCCATGTGTTTGTGTGTGAATGTGTGCATCTGTGTATGTGTACGGTTCATTGGGGCGTGAACGTTTTGATTTCTCAGGTGTGTGTGCCTGAATGCAACTGCGCCTGTAGATGCATGCACCTGTGCATGCATGCATCTTTGTCTGTGCGCACATGCGCACATGCTTTGATTCCATATTCCATGTGCCACATTCGTGAGACTATGCTATGTTGGAAAAAAAAAAAGTAAAAAGTGAATGGCATATGGTATGTGTACGAACTACTATACATACGCGATTCGCTGATCCCAACCTACACGTGTTGCCGGCGGTGACTAGAAGTCATGCCTGCATCCATTTATTCACTCAACTAGTAATCATTTTCCTCCAAACTTAATGTTTTCATACTCATCTTACTTACTCCTCTGTTCAACCCCTTTTCCCCTTTCTCCATCATCCTCTCCTCCTTGCCTCTCCTCACTCCCCATGCCACTCAGACGTCAACCCGTGCACGGCATGGGACGTGAATCCATGCGGTGCTGGCAGGTGCAGTGCGGTGCGGTCAGCAGCCACAGGCACATACACCAGCACGTGCTCGTGCCCTCTTAGCCAGCCCAGCTACAAGCTCCCCCAAATGCCCGCCTTCCAGACGTGCTTCAATGGTAAGCCCAGACATGTGCCACCACGTAGTACACAAGGGAATCGGCAAGGGTAAATCTTGACCAAAATTACGTCTCATCAACACGAGCTCATGCCCTCTCATTTCAGCCATTGCAACTGCAACGCTCTCCGATATTGCCACATCCATAACTCTTAAGCGTTCACAGCACAGCACAATCAATCAACCAGCACTTTGATACTTACCTCTGCTTTCACCAGCTAAGTGGCTGCGCTGCTAACTGCCTCACTCCCCACTTGCCATCTCATCGCCTCCCACCCCATTCACTGTAATTCTCACTGTAGTTCCCTCCCACTTACCATCTCATCGATTCTAACCTCTCTGCATTCCGCTCCTCTCTGCATTCCTCTCCTCTCTGCATTCCGCTCCTCTCTGCATTCCTCTCCTCTCTGCATTCCTCTCCTCTCTGCATTCCTCTCCACCTTTTCAATGTCCCTCTAGAGTTCCCCATCTGTCGTCTTAACAGCACTGACACGTGTGCGCCTGGCGTGTGCCTGGAAGGCTATGATGCCTCCTCCTTCTGCCTCTGCCCGCCCGCCTTCTTCCCCCTCGACTACTCCAACCCCCTCAAGCAACCCTGTAACCAAGGTAAGACCCTCCAACCCTTTCAAGCAGCCCTGTAACCAAGGTAAGACCCTCTAACCCTTTCAAGCAGCCCTGTAACCAACGTAAGACCAAGCAGCCCTGTAACCGAGGTAAGACCCTCTAACCCTTTCAAGCAGCCCTGTAACCAACGTAAGACCAAGCAGCCCTGTAACCGAGGTAAGACCCTCTAACCCTTTCAAGCAGCCCTGTAACCAACGTAAGACCAAGCAGCCCTGTAACCAAGGTAGTACTTTCTAACCAGGCATGTGCCTCAAACTGTTTGAGGCGATTGTTTAATCTAAGCTGCTTCTTGTCTGCCCTGACATCTATCATTTCACCCTTGTAATAGGTGCGTTATTAACCTTATGTCTGGTACTGACAATGAGTGTGGTACTTAACATGTACTCTCCCCTCCACCCTCCTTCCACCAATGACCATTTCACCTCAGCACTGTGAAGGGACTTCGTTTAGCCCCCCTGCCCTCGCGTTCCATCTGCTGCCCCACGTCTCTCATCCATGTCCTTCATTGCCTCACCCACCCACCCTATTCCCCCCAGCCTGCCCTCTGCTGCTCCACGGCTTTCAAACTCTGATGTGTGTGTGTGTGTGTGTGTGTGTGTGTGTGTGTGGTGGGTGGGTGGGTGGGTGGGTGCGTGCGTGCGTGCGTGCGTGCGTGGGTGGGTGGGTGGGTGGGTGGGTGGGTGGGTGGGTGGGTGTGTGTGTGTGTGTGTGTGTGTGTGTGTGTGTGTGTGTGTGTGTGTTTCTGTTTTTTTTTTTTTTATTAAACATATTTTTCTTCCACCCCTCTCCTCTCCCCACCATTCTCCCCTTCTGCCCTCTGGCTGTCCACCAGTGAGTGAGTCCGCTGTTCGAGTGCCCTTCTTCCCAGCGCCCCCCGGCCTCACATGCCCTCTGCTGCTCGACATCTTTGACCTCTCACCTCAACAGCTGTTGGACAGCAACAAGGTGAGGAGTGCCGTGGCGGGGCGGGGCGTGCTGATGAGGTGACGTGTGCTGAGCAACTAGGTGTGAAGCTAGGCTCTTTTTTCTTCTTTCGTTTGCTTGTTTAACGGATCAAGAGATGACATGCGTGGCTCCTTTTTTTTTCTTCTTCTTCTTCTTTTCCGTTTAGAGCGGAGGCAAGCTCAAGTCGTATCAACAATCACCGAATTACTTTTTTGGTGTCATATTGTGCTGTTCTGTTATATGACTGCCTTGTCAGGCCATTGCATGTGACAAGCCCATACCTCGTGGCTTGATAGTCAATGTCTCGGCATCTTCTAACAAGAGCTGCACCAACATGTATACCACCAACCAGGTGAGGCATGCGCAGCACCCACCAGGTGAGGCATGTGCAGCACCCACCACCAGGTGAGGCATGATTGGTTGTTTCTGGTGAACCCTTCTCGCCAGCATGTACACCACCAACCAGGTGAGGCACGCAAGGGTGCTTTTCTTTGGATGACTGGGTAAGACAAACAGAGGACTTGGTGACTGGGCCGATTGTCAGCGAATATGTGGAAGTTGAGCTTGATATGTGGAAGTTGAGCTTGATATGTGGAAGTTGAGCTTGATATGTGGAAGTTGAGCTTGATATGTGGAAGTTGAGCTTGATATGTGGAAGTTGAGCTTGATATGTGGAAGTTGAGCTTGATATGTGGAATAAGAGTGCTCATCTTCACCCATTCTATGGCCTTTGATCGTTCTCTTTCACACTCTTGTCACAGAATGTATTGTTGTTTGCAATAGATTCAGTTACTTGCTAGTGTAGGTGTAGTTGGGTTATGCGAAGTACTGTAGAAGGTGAGTTTGGTGCGTGGGGAGTGACGCAAAGTGGTGATTCAAGGATTTGCGAGGCGCAGGGTGGGACAAATTCAAGGGCGAGCCCTGGGCAATCTGAAGGGCCAATCCTAAAGCCTAGCGGGCGGAGCCCAATGTGAGTTACGGGAAACTGCGCGGCACGGGGTAGAGATTCAAATAGACTAGGAACTCACTGCTTAATTCGTTTTCTCGTTTGTTTGCTCGCTATAGTGGATACATGTTACTGACTGACGGCTAACCCCAGCCTAGGTGACGAGGCCAATGTGAGCAGCCATCTGTGGGAGCGGGAATCTCTCCTGGTAGTGGCTGAGGCAGAGCAGGTAAGGTATCACAGGAACAGATCTTGGAAGAAGAAGGGAGGGAGGGTGAGTGCAGGAAGAAGAAGGCAAGCCATGGGATGCGACAGATGATGAGTTTTCCGACACTCTCTCTCAGACCCACGGTCCTTCTCCCCCCCCCCCCCCCCCCCCCTTGCCCCTTCCCAAATCCACCAGTGGAACTAGCGCATCGATCAACACGTCCTCAAGGGTCAGCCTGAAGCCGTTTCATTGTCTGCCCATGCATTGCTCTCCTCTCGTCTCTCCCCCCCACTCCCACTCACACGCACCCATCCCTTCCCCCCACCCACCCCAGGGTGACACGTGTGCTTCGATCAACAGCGTCCTTGATACCAACATAACTGATCTAAACCGTAACATTGACTGCTCACAACCTCTCGTACCTGGAAAGGTCAGATCACATCCAAATCGCACTCCAACTCCGTCCCCTGATTCCCTGAATATCCTCTTTGAAGTGTCCCTTCCCTTCCCAATGCTTTTTTCTGGACTCTCTGCGCTTTAGTCCAAACGCTTCTGTAGAAGCTACCATTGCTAGGTCTAGACACACCACATACGCTGGGTCTAGACACACCACATACGCTAGGTCTAGTCACACCACATACGCTAGGTCTAGTCACACCACATACGCTAGGTCTAGTCACACCACATACGCTAGGTCTAGACACACCAAATACTCCACCAGATAGTAGACCTGCCTTTTCCCTCCAATGGTCAAAACATACAGGTGTTTGCTAAGTCAGCAGAGCTGTATGTCAGCAGAATTGTAAGTCAGCAGAGCTGTAAGTCGGCAAAGCTGTAGTTTGTCTCGCAATAGGGTGGCTAGCGTCCTTACGTACTCATGTCTCCTCGATGGTGAATCATGACACAGTGTTGAGGTGCCTTAGACATTCAAGCCGTGATACAGATGACTGTTAAGAAGATACCTTGTTCTTCAGAGAAATCATTATCTTGTTCAAGCCCCTACCCCTCCCCCACCCCCCATGCATCCCCATCCTCCCTGCATCCCCATCCTCCCTGCATCCCCCCATCCTCCCTGCATCCCCATCCTCCCTGCATCCCCCCATCCTCCCTGCATCCCCCCATCCTCCCTGCATCCCCATATGCATGGAGAACAACACCAGCGCCACCACCTTCCCCGTGGCGGCGTGCATGGCTCACAAGGCTCTCCAGCCGGGCCTGCACACGTGCCAGCAGGTAACCGCCTTCGGCTACAGGTGACTTTTGAGTCGACTCAAAACCCCCCTGCAACATCCCCCTCCGCCCTGCAGCGCGTGTGTGTGGACAACAACACCGACGCCCGCACCTTCTCCGTGGCGGCCTGCGTGGATCACAAGGCTCTTGAGGCAGGCCTGCACACGTGCCAGCAGGTGGCCGCCTTCGGCTACGGGTGGAGCCTCATGGGGTACCCAAAGCTCTTTCGCGTCAACCCCGCTCTCTACTGCGACCACCTGCTGCCCGGTGCAGCTGGGTGGGACGACTCTGTTCTCAATACGGTGAGCTTTTTTGACTTGTACGTGAAAGTATTGAACTTTCTGATACGTGAAGCGCTTTAAAATATTTTCCACTTGTTTTCAGATCCTTCTGGCTCTCTCTTGCCATCACCTGCCGGCCAGGCCTGTAGGCTGAATCTGCTGTTCGCTCCACACCACACAATGGTTGCTTACACCATGCATACATACTGACTGCCCTTGTATGTGAAAGACATGCATCCAGTTTTCTTTGCAAGACTGCATGGGCTTTGCGAGACAGACTAGGGCCAACTTGTAAGGTCAAATTTGCAAGGCCCAACTTGACAGTGATCACACTTGTCTGGTGATGGCTTTGGTGTTGATGCCGTCACACTTTGGGGCTTCATCCACTGATATGCTCAAGGTTGGATTGCTGACAGCAACACCCTGACATTGCCCTGACACGGAGCGCACGGCATGCTGATTGCCTGCATTTAAGCGGTCCTGTGATGTGTCCCCCTCGCGCATAACAGGTGTGTTTGCTGGTGGATGAGCGGCCGGACCCCGGAGGAGTACCGTGCGAGACTCGTCGGTTCTATTTCGTGCGGAGAGGAGACACGTGCGGCAAGCTGATTGTGTCTCGATACAAGCGGAAAATGAACCTCTTCCGGTCTCTCAATGGAGGGTTTGACTGTACCGTGTCTTCGTTATGGGAGGGCATGCAGCTGTGCTTACCGTAAGCTGAAGTGCTAACATTTGAGGTTAATTTGTGCAACAGTAGTGTTATCACGAATTCCATTGGTACAGTTGGAGTTCCCATACTTCTAACCACTTTTATACCGGTGTCACTACATGTATCATATTATCTATCCCTAGGGTGGTATATCTGGGGGATTGCAGTATCACGAATTGATACTCGCTCACGTGGAGGACTTTTACAGGAACACACAACACAGCAGATGAAAATCTTTGTCATGATTAACAAAACAAGCAGAGCACCAGTAGAATTACTCTGTGAAGGCGAATCTGCAATGTTAGCATCTCAGCATTACGGTAAGCACAGCTGCATGCCCACCCACAGCGACGTCACTGTACAGTCATAGCCCCCATTGAGTGATCGAAAGAGGTTCACTTTCCGCTTGTATCGAGACGCAATCAGCTTGCCACAGCTATCCCCTCTCCTCACCAAGTAGAACCGGCCAGTCTCGCACGGCATCCCTCCATAATCCGGCTCCTCATCCACCATCACGCACACCTGGTGTGAGGTGAGGGATCAAACCACAAACTGACAAAAAAAAAGGAACCTGGTGCGCACGGCATCCCTCCAGAACCCGGCCGCTGATCCACCATCACGCACACCTGGTGTGAGGTGAGGGATCAAACCACAATTTGACACAAATCTCGGAAATCAGCTTGCCATGCGCGCCATGCCCGAAATGAAACTCAGCAATCCAACCATGAAGATAATGCTCTAAGCAGCCCCGAAGTGTGGCAACACCAATGGACACATGAACAAATCCATAACACCCATGGTCATTGTCAAGTGCAAGCTGGGCCTAGAAAGACCAGCACGAGTCCCTGAAAAACAAAAAAATCTGGATGTAAGGCTTCCATAAACAGACGCAAACAGCACAACCTATAGAGTCAAAGAGCACATACCTGTGTAGATGGTCAAAGAACAGCAGTCCAGCCAACAGCTCCGGGCAGCAGATGGGCGTAACAAAGAGAAGCATCGAGTTGACAAAGGTTTGCAAAGCCCAGATCATGTGACTGCCACGTGAGATTCAAACTCACTCACCGTATTGAGAACAGAGTCGTCCCATCCAGCTGCACCGGGCAGCAGGTGGTCACAGTAGAGAGCGGGGTTGACGCGGAAAAGGTTAGAGTAGCCCAAGCGGCTCCACCCGACGCCTAATATGGAGAGCTGTTGGCAAGTGTGCACTTCCGAATCGAGAACATGATGAATCATGCAGGCTGCCACCGGGAACGTGCGGGCGTTGGTGTTGTTCTGCACACATATGCGCTGCATGGAGGAGAAAAGGGGAGGTGGGGGGTGGGGGGGGGGGGGGGGGGGGAGGAGGATGGGTGGGGAGGGGGGTGGGATGAAGGGAGGAGAAGGGGACGAGGAGGGGGAGGGAGAGTTTGGTTTGGTGTTGAGGCGCCTTAAGACATGCGGAGTCACAGAGCTGGCACTGGAAAGGTGGGGTTCGTTCCCACCTTCCGTGATAGTTTTTCTTTGCCTGCACAAGTTGTCACTTCAGAATGAGTTGTCTTAGGATGAATGTCTAAGGGGTGTTGGAATCGGCTAACAAGCTGTTTGGATGAATGTCTAAGGGGTGTTGGAATCGGCTAACAAGCTGTTAGAGGTGAATGCTGGAAAAAGAGCAAAGAACCGCACAAGAGAAAGTAACAGGAGACTGGAACAGGACGGGATTGGGAAGGGGTCTAACCTTTCCAGGTACAAGAGGTTGTGAGCAGTCAATGTTACGGTTTAGATCTGTTATGTTGGTGTCAAGGAGGCTGTTGATTGACTTGCACGTGTCACCCTGGGGTGGGTGGGGTGTGAGGGGGGGGGAAGGGTTAAATGGGATGAAGGATATCATCATTGACAACTGCATGTCTGTACCCCTTGTGAATCAATACAAAGGACCGTTTGAGATGGAGAGTGGGGGGGATGAAAAGTCATCAGAAGCAACCAACCAACCATGCCTCACCTGGTGGGTGCTGCAGATGCCTCACCTGGTTAGTCGTATACATGCTGGTGCAGCTCTTGTTAGCAGATGCCGACACGTTGACTATCAACCCACGAGGAATGGGCTTGTCACATGCCATGTCCTGCCGTACAGAGAGAGCCACAACAGAGAACAACACAACATGACACCAATTGAAAGATTCTATGAGATGTGCGAAACACAGCATCAAGAAAATAAACATTCATACGATACGAGAATGAAGCATACAGGTCCCAGGAACCAAACACAGAGAAATCTTTAGAAGAAATCTTTCCTCACCAAATTTTTATACAAGAGAGACGGAGAGAGAAAAAGAGTCATAGGAATGCCAGAAGGAACAAAGGTTGGACATGCTATGGATGCTAATTCCGCTCGGGATAAAGAAGCAGCAAATTCCTCTAAGGCAGGAACAGTTTCCAAACAAAAGGATTTGCCTGTCCACGTAACTTCTGAAATTCAAAATTATACTTACAACAGTTATTTTCCCTAATTAGTTATGTTGCTGGTTCCAGTTTCCCGGCTTGTAGCCTTTCTGCTTCTGAGCTTTGCTCTTGTAGCTCCTGTGATTTTTTATCTATCACTAGCAGTACAGTATCTGTTCATAGAGCTATTATAAAAACCAAGCAAGAAGCGGTTCAGGAAACTCACCAATAAAAGGAATGTTCAGCAGCTAATTTTCACACGTCGTGTTTTTCTACAACACACCTCACCGCATCACCACGCCGCACCTGGTTGCTGTCCAGCAGCTCTTGAGGTGAGAGGTCAAAGATTTCGAGCAGCAGAGGGCATGTGAGGCCGGGGGGCGCTGGGAAGAAGGGCACTCGAGTGGCGGACTCACTCACTGGTGGACAGAGGGTAGAGGGGGAGACGGAGTGGGAGAGGGGAGAGAGGAGAGGGAGAGGGGACAGAGGGCAGACGGGGATAGGGGGGGGGGGGGGGGGGGTAGAGGGAGGAGAGAGGGGGGTAATGGACATGGGGAGAGGGGGGGAAAGAGGGAAGAGAGTGGGGGACAGAGGGCAGAGGGGGGGGAATGAAGAGAGAGGCGAGACAGAGTGAAGCGCAGAGTTGAAAGCCGTGAAACAACGGAGGGCGTGTTGTCACTAAACCCCAAGGGCGTGTAGCAAATTTACCCGCCTGTTCCCTCTCCTCCCCCCTTTTCCCCCCACCTTTCCCCCTTCCTTTCCCCCTTCCCCCCTCGCCTCACTAGCTCTCCCCTATCTTTAACCTACCCGTCCTAGCGTTCCACTAGCATCTATGATAAACGCTAGGCATGAAGCAAGCGCACATTATTGCGTGACCTTGGATTCCGGACCAAAGTTACAGAGTCTCTTCATGAGGTCAGCACAGCACAGCACAGCACAGCACAGCACTCACTCACGAGTCACAACAATGCCTGTGAGTCAGCTTTCAAGCAAAAACAGCCATTGTTGTATGTAACCGTCAAATAACATGTCATGTCAGCCGCACAGGTGCGTGCGTGCTGCAGGTGACAGCAACAAGCAGGTAACTGCACCAACTTCCCACACCAAGTTTGCCTCACCAGCTTTCCCTTGGAAAGGGAAACTGCACCAACTTTCCACACCAAGTTTGCCTCACCACTAAGGTTACCTTGGAAAGTCTTACCTTGGTTGCAGGGTTGCTTGAGGGGGTTAGAGTAGTCGAGGGGGAAGAAGGCGGGCGGGCAGAGGCAGAAGGGGGACGCATCATAGCCCTCCAGGCACACACCAGGCGCACACGTGTCAGTGCTGTTAAGACGGCATATGGGGAACTCTGGAAAGGCAGTGAGTGGGAAGAGAGGGAATGTAGAGGTTACAAGCAGGAAGTCAGGAATTAGATGGTAGTTAGGAACCAAATGGATGATGAGGAGGTTCGGGTGTATGATTGTGGAAGCTTTGCGTGTGAGGAAGCTGAGGGAGCTTATATCTGGGGTGGTTGAGATTGAGAGGGCATGGGAATGTGTGTTAGCCAGTAATCGCAAGTCAGTAATCATCCAGTGTAATGTACTGTTGATTGATTGTATTCATTCTGCTGTCAAATCTGTCACACCATTGTGGCACAACTGCAAGGCCTTGCAGCTGGACTTGCTGAAGAACGTAGCAAGAAGGAACGAGCCTGTGCAACGGCAGTGTATGCACACACACGCAAGAGGTGACTTTTGAGTCGACTCAAAAGTCACAAAGGCAGTGTACGCACAGCACACGCACGCAAGAGTCAATACTTTCACATGTGCGATGCTGTGCCGTGCAGGCTTACCATTGTGGCACGTTCGTAAGGTGCTTGATGCACTGTGATGCGGTGACGTTTGTCTGGGCTTACCATTGTGGCACGTTTGGAAGGCGGGCATTTGGGGGAGCTTGTAGCTGGGCTGGCTGAGAGGGCACGAGCACGTGCTGGTGTATGTGCCTGTGGCTGCTGACCGCACCGCACTGCACCTGCCAGCACCGCATGGATTCACGTCCCATGCCGTGCACGGGTTGACGTCTGAGAGCCACGGGGAATGAGGAGAGAACAGGAGAGGATGATGAGAGAGACAGAGGGGAGCAACGAAGGAGATGACTTTGAGTCGACTCAAAAGTCACCTTGGAACAATGGAGAAGGAAGGATTTGAAAACATGACAGAATAATAGGATAAAAAATTCTAGTTGAGTGGAACAACGGATGCATCACTCGCATTCAACAATGCAAACAGATATACAGATTCTAAGGTGAAGCCAAGTTCAATCACCTGCATGCATGCATGCTTGATTTGGAATCACCGGCATATTTGGCCATGAACGAGGCAGATGGAACCAAATCAAGTGTTCACATGCACTCACGACACACATGCACACACAACACACATGCACACACAACACACATGCACTCACGACACATGTGCACTCACGACACACATGCACTCACGACACACATGCACTCACGACACATGTGCACTCACGACACACATGCACTCACGACACATGTGCACGGATGCAAGGATGTATGGATGCATGCACAGGCACACACTCATACGGATGCAATTAAAGCAGAAGATGTGCCCATTTACTGACACGTGCACGGCACACTCACCAACCCTTCACACGCACCTGTGAATCGGAAGGTCCACCCTTTGATGGACTGAACACATGTATGTGTGCTGGCACTGCTGAACCCAGCATACACCGGAATCACCCCTTCAGTGCTGCTAGTCCCATCATAGAACACAGAGCACAGGTCAAGGGTCAGCTTCACACTCCCCATCCTCGTAGCCCCGTTATAAGTCATTGCCTCCAGTGTCTTAGTGGCAGCCGTATAGTCCACCCTCATGCTGTACAGAGAGGAAAGGTATCGCTTCTGAGAGGAAAACGCCAACCGTTCTGTTACGTTAAAGTCAGTGTGAACGGAGAGAATCGCCACATCCTTGTTAATGTCATGGTTAGGGTCAAGGCCGCTGAAGGCATCAAACATCACCGCCACACTCCTCCCTCCGTCCGCCCACGTCCCATTCGCATTCTTGTCTACCGAGTCGCGGCCATACCCCATCGCCGCCCCTCCTTGCCCCACTCCCGGCCGAGTACTTAGCACGAAAACCACCCCGTATCCGAAGAATCCGCTTCCCTTGAGCTCAAAAGGAAACCACGAGGTGAAGGACCGAGCCTTGCACACCACAGCATCGGTCTTTCCGCCCTTCTTCCCCTTGCGGGGGGGAGGAGGGGGGAGGAGCGAGAGCAGGGGCAGGGGGAGGGGGAAGAAGGCAGCGCCTGCCTCGTTGTCATCGTTGCCCGGGGTGAGTTGCAGCGAGGAGAAGCCGAGGCAAGCTGCACCCGAGGCAGTGAAGGGCGCGGCTGGCGTGAGGAAGGGCAAGGAGAACGACGGCGGTAGCCACAGGGGAGGAGGAGCCGGCGCTGAGAGAAAGGGAGGCGCGCGTTTTTTGTGGGACAGGAGGAAGAGGAGGGAAACAAAAGGGGGACGATGGGAAACACAGGGAGGAGAGAGGAGGGAGGACAATATCAGAACTATATATATTGTAGCGTGCTTAATGTGTGTGACTGTACATGAGTGTGGTGTACTGTTGAGTTGGGCCATGCACCCTATTGTGGGTGTACATTTGTTCTTGAGGTGCCAATCCAATCCACCCATTTGTAATGGAGCCCCCAGTTAATTACAAGCTTGTTGTTGTTCCACACGCCATGGTCCCTTCTTTGTGGTTGGTCGGTCCTTCCAACCACATGCAGGAGGAACCAATGGTTGTTGAGGTGTACAAACAACCACCACTTGCACCCAACCATCCCCTCCCCTCACTCACTCCCAATCTTCACTTGGGTTCGTATTAGGGTTGAGCACCGGGCGGGCCGGGCCCGGCCCGGGTCGGGCCCACTGTTGGTGGGGCACTGGGATCGTCTCTAGTTGAGTGTGGGAGGGCTACAGGCGCGGCCTGGGGGGTTATGGGTGTGCTACCCACCATACAAACATGCCCTTTTAACCCAATCGGTAGCAGGCTGGGCCAACAAGTGGTATCAGAGCCAAAGGTCTCCGGTTCGAATCCCAGTGTGCGCCAAGTGAGCATCAGTGCCCAAACGAGCCCCAAGTGAGGGGGAGATTGTTGGTGGGGCACTGGGATCGTCTCTAGTGGAGTGTGGGAGGGCTACAGGCGCGGCCTGGGGGGTTATGGGTGTGCTACCCACCATACAAACATGCCCTTTTAACCCAGTCGGTAGCAGGCTGGGCCAACACCCACCCCGGGCGGCGTAAGAACCCGGGCCGTGCTGGCCCGGCCCGACCCGGGCCGTTTAGGGAAACACTCGGCCCGAGCCCGGCCTGAAGGCGGGCGGGCCGAGCCCGGCCCGACCCGGGCTCCATATAGCCCGACCCGGGCCGGGCAGGCCCGGCCCTGCTGCAGAGATAATTGATAGACTGAGTAGATTTAGAGTAAGCAAATGGGGTTTCCTACCAAGGTTTAAGCATTGTTTGCAAGATTAAAAGCTGCTGCACAAATGAACGAGCTAGCTTAGAGAGAAATCGAACTGCACAAATGCTGTGCAGCTAACATTTTGACGCGGGGGTAAAAACCGGGCCGAGATGGCCCGACCCGGGCCGCGCTTCGGCTTACCACGGCCCGGCCCGGCCCGTACATGGGCGGGCCAAAAGCGGGCGGTCGCGGCCCGGCGGGCGGGCCCGGCCCGGCCCGCCCCGGGCCCTCGACGAAATTTCGAAGCCCGGCCCAGGGAATTTCCGGGCGGGCCCGACCCGGGCGGGCCCTGGCCCGCCCTCATGCTCATCCCAGTTCGTATGTATGCCTTGTACTGCCTAATGCAAAATACTCTATCAGATTATTACTCACAGTCACAGATATATCACTCACACATGCAAAGGTGGATGGGACTGATAGCTAGGTGAAGAAGGGGGGAGAAGAGGGAGGAGGCACACATGATAAAAGTGAAAGGCACACATGATAAAAGTGAAAGGCACACATGATAAAAGTGAAAGGCACACATGATAAAAGTGAAAGGCACACATGATAAAAGTGAAAGGCACACATGATAAAAGTGAAAGGCACACATGATAAAAGTGAAAGGCACACATGATAAAAGTGAAAGGCACACATGATAAAAGTGAAAGGCACACATGATAAAAGTGAAAGGCACACATGATAAAAGTGAAAGGCACACATGATAAAAGTGAAAGGCACACATGATAAAAGTGAAAGGCACACATGATAAAAGTGAAAGGCACACACCTGACATGAGAAGACGTCTCACTCAGCTGCTTGAAAGGCACACTTCACTTTTATCAAGAGGGAGGTAAAAGGCACACATGATAAAAGTGAAAGGCACACACCTGACACACTCCTTACACTCAGCTGCTTAAAAAAAAGCCTCCGTTCGTTCAGATCTTCCCCATTAACTGCCCGGCTCACCTTGGGTATCCACCTGGAAGCTCCACGACAAGATTTCTTGCGTCTGAGTGTGCAGCGGCAGCAGCCCCGTGCCGGCTGCAAACCCCGCATGCACCAACACGGCCTCCCCATCCCCCCCTTCCTCCTTCGGAGCGGAGTGGAAAAGGTCGCAAGCGTTGAAGGGGAGGGAGAGGAGGGCGGAGGGGGGCATGGCGAGCGAGGAGGAGAGGCGCACGGAGAGCAGCGAGGCGGTGGCGTTGTAGGCCACCCACGCATGCAGCGTCTCGTTCTCCTTGCCGCCCAGCCAGGCCATGCCCGCGGGGTGCACGGACGCATGGCCTGCTGACGTCATGCTGTAATCCACGTTGATCCCCACGTGGTGCACCGTTGGGTCCAGAAACAGACGGGTCGATGACGTGTCAAACTCCACTGCCAGGCTGTGCTGATGTGGCAAGCTGCTGTTGTAAGTGATGCCACTGCCGCTGTTGCTGCCAATTTGAGTGCACACAAAGGCCCCATTCACTACCACACACTCTTCCTCCATTACCCCACCCACACTCCCCCCCCCTCCTGCACCCACAACCAACTCCTCCTGCCAGTGCGGCCTTCTGCCGTACCCCATGTTTGGCCCGGGCAGCCCGACGGTCGGGTCGGGCAGGAGAACGAAAGCAAAGCCGTGGGCCCCGAGAGCAGCGGGGTGGGGGGAGGAGAGGCGGAAGGAAAAGGAGGAGGAGAAGGAGTAGGGGCGGCAGGGGGAGGTGGGGGAGGCGGGGGAGACGAGGGGGAAGGGCGTGGGGTGCAGGGCAAGGCCCGCTTGGTGGGGGGGAGAGAGGGGGGTGAGGCGCAGCGAGGAGGGGAGGAGGCGGGCCGAACCGGAGGTGAGGAGGGGAGAGGAGGAGGTCAACGGGGAGTAGGAGAAGGACGGGGGGGCGGAGGCCGCTGGAATTTGTGGGAAAGGGAAAACAGAAAGAAACGTCAGGGGAAATGGAAAGAGAAAGGTGAGAATCGGAGCGGATGTGCATGGGCATGCGCAAAGAAGAGAATGGGGTGGGAGAATGAGGTGCGAGAATGAGGTGCGAGAATGAGGTGCGAGAATGAGGTGCGAGAATGAGGTGGGAAAACGAGAATGAGGTGGGAGAACGAGTTTCTAGAGTGCATACCAATGGATCACTTACACAAATAAGTCACTTGGACCAATTGATTACTTACACCAATTTCTCACTTGAATAAAGTCCAAACGTATGTCACTCACGCCCAAATGTGGTATGTTCTTGATCTTCTGTGAGGAGCTACACAGCCACATGCCATCCACTCCCCCCCACGCCAAGTGCGGCCAGCAGCGTGTGGGTCAAGTTGAGACACACTGTGCTCCCAACAAGTGATCCCAAGCAACTGAATCTGGGAGAAGCAACTCACACTCTGCTTCTGTGCGCACCTGTGCCTCTGGGAGCCACGGTGACCAGGTCGATGTCGATGTTCCCTGCTGCCGCTGCCGCTGACGTGACCCCACCGCCTTCCACCGCTGCTGCCTCTGCAGTAAATGAAACAGCCCCTGATGCGGCCGCATCTCCACTCACAGACGCACCCCCAGGCAGAGACGAGCCTCCACCAGGCAGCGACGAGCCTCCACCAGGCAGAGACGAGCCTCCACCAGGCAGCGACGAGCCTCCACCAGGCAGCGACGAGCCTCCACCAGGCAGCGACGAGCCTCCAGTCTCAAAGGGAGCTCCGGGGACGTACCCCTGAATGGGACCAGGCAACACCACGGGGTCACCCGGCCCCATGCCGCCGCCGCCCGCCGCAGCGCCCTCGAGCAGCACGAGGTGCAGAGCAACGCCTTGCGGCGGGAAGGATAGAGCAGCTGCGGAGGCGGAGGAGGGAGGGAGGTGGAAGGAGTAGGGCCCGTGCTGGCGCCAGGGGAGCAGGCCCGAGAGCGAGTTGGAGTTGTTGTTGAGGCAGGGAACGCCGACGGTCCATTGATGCAGCACCACCATCTCTCCGCTGTGCATGCCTGCTGCTAACGCCCTGCCCAGCTCACCCTCGTCCACGCTGCTGCTGCTGCTGCTGCTGCTGCTGCTGCTGTCGGCAGTGGTTGGTGGTGGTGGCAGCGGCACGGCGACGATCATTGCTCGCATCGGCCGCAATCCAGAGGAAGAAAACGGATCCATCATGCACTCGCGCGCCCTTGCATAGAAATACAGCGAAAACTCTTGCTCCTCCTCGAGCTGCTGTGGCTGCTGCTGTGGCTGCTGCTGCTGCTCTCCCCCTTCCGCGACACACAGCAGCTGCCCCAGTCCCTGCACCGGCCACACTGCCCCGTCCCTCTCGCTCGCCCCGCTGCCCCAAAGCTCGCCACCGCTGCCGCCACTGCCGTCGCTGGGCTGCAGCCGCACGAACCGACCGCCCTCAGCCGCAACGGACGGGTCCCCGGGGGTAATCTCACCTCCCCCTCCCCCTACCTCTCCCCCCTCCCCCGCCATCTGCCCTGCGCCGCCGGGGACGAGCGGCACCCAGGACGACAGGGGCGAGGGCCAGTCTGCTGCATCGGACGTTTCCTCGAAGCCCGCATTGCGCAGGAGGTTCAACAAGGGAGCTGGGGAAGGGGGGGGTTTTGGGGGGGGGGGGGGGGGGGGGGGGGGGGGGGGGGGGTGGGATAAAGATGAATGGGGCGAGGGAGGGAGGGGGGATGATGACGAGGGAGCGGGAAATGTGAGGAGGGTTCGAATGCTGCTCTGGGCCGGTAGACAATGAACGAACGAACGGGGAAGAGGGAGAGAAGGGGAGAGGTCACAGATATAACTGACAGAGGAGGTGGGGAGAGGCAATTGGGCCGTTCGCTGCTGCTGGCGCGGAATTGGCTGGTTGGGGATGTGGCTATTCGCCGTCGACGGTAAGTTGGGCGAAATGTGGGAACTCCTCTGGAGGATTGCTCGCGGGAAGATTGCTCGGAGGAGGACGATTGGTTACCCCGGAGGACTTTTCGGAGGATTGCTGCTACTACGATCGCGGGAAGATTGCTCGGAGGAGGACGATTGGTTACCCCGGAGGACTTTTCGGAGGATTGCTGCTACTACGATCGGATGATCCACACTTTCGAACTGGCGGATTTTCTGAATCAACTAGTGTCTCGCGGCGGCGCCGGTCCATTGGATGTTCCCCTGCGACTTGGGCTGCTGCGTAACCACGTATAACGCCGCGTCGCTATCCTCTGGGTCAAAACGAGGGTCGTAGATTTTGTCGAGGCGCATCGGATGCCCGACCGCACTTCAACGCTACGTGTACGATTACTAAGCACGCAGGCGTTACACGACGTGTTTCCTAGAGAGAGCTGCTGCAAGGCTGAAGGGTGCCGGGGTTGTTACTACAGGCTGCGAGGCTACCTTTCAAGAAGAGGCAAGAATCATATCAGTACCTTGAGCTGCGAGGCTGGCGCATGTCGGCACGGAGGCGTTGGCGACGGCGACGAGCGAGAGGAGGTGCGCGGTTACCACAAGCAGGCGAAGAATGAGGATGAGGCGGCCTGGACTCCTGATGCCACGTGGAGCCTGGCGATTCGAGGCATGCTTCCGATTTCTGCCACTGAGTAGGGACGCAGCAATTGACTCGCTATAGAGTGACCCGTTAAGAATAGCGGATGTTCGGTTCACGTGTAACATGGAGAAAAGCGCCGCGAGAGCGGGCGGCGATTGTGAGGAAAGGGGAGAAGGAGCAAAACTTGCTGTGGCATCGCGCGACAGTAGGAATTATTTTGCACGTCTGCGGTTTCAAAAAGAAACCCCCATTACTGTCCTGTATCCACCCTAACAAAAGGGCGAAGGCAAGCTGGGCCAGGGCTCTGAACCACGTGTTGTAGCGGAACATACGGCCAGTAGTAATCCAGCTCAAACCCTAATCACGCTGCACCACGCCTTTATCTCACGGAAACGCACTAAACTGCTCTTCACCTTTCTGAACTTCGAAATCTGAGCCAAAGTTGTTTTCAGTGGATGGCTGCTAGGGGCAACGAAGTTTTGGTTTACTCGAATGCACGTTGCAATTTGCGAACCCTCGTGATGGCTTGAGGGAGCAGTTGGGTGACCGGAGAAGGGGAGGGAAGGGAAGGGGTTTCCTGGAGGAAATGACAAACCGCTGTCATTTCTTGTTTTCGATTCCAGCGGGCAGTGGTTCTGACCACGTATCGCCCCGCGATCGCGCCGAATTCCCACGGGCAGTTTAAGAGCGTGAATGCACATGGTAAATTATTTTATGGGGTAAACAAATATAAACCCTCTCGGGAAAGACATATAACACGGGAGGCATCAACCCTAAACACAATGTGGCAAGGTGTTTAGGGTTGATGCCTCCCTAGTTCGCATGCCTTTCCCTAGAGGGTTTTTTTTTTTGTCGTGGGTGAAACTGTATTGAGAAGAAAACCTGACCGTAGGAATCGGCTACTCTCGCGAGGCAATGCGAGGTCAAAACCACTGCCCATTGGAATCAAAACTAGAAAACACCGCGGTTCGTCATTTCCTCGGTTTCCTGACACAGAGCAGCCGAACGGCCACTTGCGTCGCACGAATGTTAGAGTTCGGTTCGGTTGGGTTGGGTGAAACGGGGCTTTTGAGACTGGTTGGTGGACACACACTGTTGTGCCTCCGCACGCGGCGCCAACGACGAACGACATGGTGTCTGCCAGACTGGCACGTTGACATTGTTGAAGGTCAACGCCTGGGTGGTGGTTTCGCCCAGTTAGAACAAAATGCAAGAGCTACATTTTGATACTATATTAAAATGGTTGTACAGTACACTCCCCAAAGAATCTGTGAGCCCAAAATGGACAGCAGGCCTAAAATCACTCATTTTGTCTATGCGTACTCTTTGCTTTTGAGAAACAGGTCTAAAGAACAGGGATGAGAAACAGGTGGGCTGGGAGGCGGGACGAAATAAACAGGTGGGTGGGTCAGGGTAGCAAGAGAGCGGAACTGGGGCCAGAGATGGAATCCACCAGATTAGAGGAAACAAATCAGGGTATGCTCTGGCTGATGCATCAAGCTGAGCATCAACAAAAGCATGTCTGCTTACAACGCTATTGTAGATGCCAGATTATGGTAAGCATAGTTGCATCCCTACCCACAAAGAGGAGACAGTACAGTCAAACCCTCCATTTAGTGACCGGAAAAGGTCCACTTTCCGCTTGTATCGAGACGCAATCAGCTTGCCGCACGTGTCTCCTCTCCTCACGAGGTAGAAGCGTTTAGTCACGCACTGCATCCCTCCATATCCTGAGAGCTCATCCGCTAGCAAGCACACCTGATGGGAGGAGTGAGAAAGGAGCGCATTACGGCCCAAGTGAATGAACCAGTTTCACCCAAGCCCGCTTATGGTCCAAGCCGTACTCATTCCCTCACATAACATGAAAGCGCCGTGTTGCAATGCAAATGCTTTAAGTAACGCAAGAAACCCTAAAATGCCACTGTACCAACCACACAAGCACAACGAGATCTCTTACCACATTCGGAACTGATCTGGAAGGATAGAATCAGGAAAAAAACTAAACGCAGGCCTAATCTTTGCAAGGGCTGCATCATTTCTTGGGCGAAAAACAAGATGTTCGCTGAAGCAACCTACGTGGTTTAAGCACACACTGAAAGGAGGACGCGACAAGTTCAGGCAGCAGCTGCACTAGGCTGCAGCACCAGGCAGCAGCGGGCACAAGGTAAGGAAGGCTCCAAACAGATGAATAAAAATCGCATGTGCATGTAACAATCAACCACTCACCTTATCAACAACAGAGTCGGTCCACCCAGCAGCAGCGGGCAGCAGGTGGTCGCAGTAGAGAGCGGGGTTGACTCGGAAGAGCTTTGCGATGCTCATGATGTGCCGTCCAGGGCGCAGCGTGGCGAGCTTCTGGCATGTGTGCACGGTGGAGTCGAGAGTCTTGTATAGGTTGCAGGCCGCCACCGGGGAGGAGGGGTACCTTGAGTTGTTCTCCACACACAAGCGCTGCAGGGGGGAGAGGGATGAGGAGGAGAGGGAGGGCAGAGGGCGGTGTTGAGGTACCTTGAGGGTTTGCTGAGCCACACGATACATGGTACATACATGTGATATATTCCAGCTCCCACATGATACATGGTACATACATGTGAAATATTCCAGCTCCCACATGATACATGGTACATACATGTGAGGTATTCCAGCTCCCACATGATACATGGTACATACATGTGAAATATTCCAACTCCCACATGATACATGGTACATACATGTGAAATATTCCAACTCCCACATGATACATGGTACACACATGTGAAATATTCCAACTCCCACATGATACATGGTACATACATGTGATATATTCCAGCTCCCACATGATACATGGTACATACATGTGAAATATTCCAGCTCCCACATGATACATGGTACATACATGTGAAATATTCCAGCTCCCACATGATACATGGTACATACATGTGAAATATTCCAGCTCCCACATGATACATGGTACATACATGTGAAATATTCCAGCTCCCACATGATACATGGTACACACATGTGAAATATTCCAACTCCCACATGATACATGGTACATACATGTGAAATATTCCAACTCCCACATGATACATGGTACACACATGTGAAATATTCCAACTCCCACATGATACATGGTACACACATGTGAAATATTCCAACTCCCACATGATACATGGTACATACATGTGATATATTCCAGCTCCCACATGATACATGGTACATACATGTGAAATATTCCAACTCCCACATGATACATGGTACACACATGTGAAATATTCCAACTCCCACATGATACATGGTACATACATGTGAAATATTCCAGCTCCCACATGATACATGGTACATGTGAAATGGAAAAGGTAGGTCCAAGGTGCTGTTGACACACCCTTGGGATTTGATTTGGAAAATGGCTCTTCAGCACCCTCCAAGCTGCTGTAGAAAATGGCTCTTCAGCACCCTCCAAGGTGCTGTAGAAAATGGCTCTTCAGCACCCTCCAAGGTGCTGTAGAAAATGGCTCTTCAGCAGCCGGCTGAATCATGGCCTGAACACTTGAAGTGAAGTGCTTGAGGTGACAAGCTGTTGCTGTGACTCAAAGAAAGAGTGAAGACTTGGGAAGGGATCGGAATGGGAACTGACCTTTCCAGGTATGATCAGTTGTGAGCAGTTAATGTTACGGTTCAAGTCTGTTACGTTGGTCCCCATGAGTTTGTTGATTGATGCGCACGTGTCATCCTGGGGTAAGTGGGATGGCGTGAGGGTGAGACGCAGAAAGGCATGTTATGCTGATTCTCAATATTGTACGCATGTATTTCTCTGGTCTGGGATGTGTGGGGTCAGGAAGGGGCAGAGGAGCAGGGAAGGAGGTGGGAAGAAACAAATGCAACTTGCAACTTGATGCTACATGCAACAAATCTACCAATCCTAGCCCAATTCTAGGTTGGTATACTACTCCAATCTCTTCTTGCTTAACATCTGTGCTCTGTTGAGCTAAAATCGTTATTTCCCCCTGTTTGTTTCTCCTGTGCTGGTGCTGCACATGCCTCACCTGGTTAGTCGTATACATGTTGGTGCAGCTCTTGTTAGCAGATGCCGACACGTTGACTATCAACCCACGAGGTATGGGCTTGTGGCATGCCAAGCCCTGCCAAGCTCACCACACAGGAACAATGCAACAACACGGCATCAATTCATCAATCTGGCCAAGATTCAAAAGTTGGGATACCTCGAAAAACTGCTTCTGTTTCTGCTAATGGGAAAAAATCCAGAACAGCACAACGCAACACACTATTAATCAATCAACAAAGTGAGAAGGCGGGATTGCCTAACACGAAAATCACCTCATCAGCACTCCTCACCTTGTTGCTGTCCAGCAGCTCTTGAGGTGAGAGGTCAAAGATGTCGAGCAGCAGAGGGCATGTGAGGCCGGGGGGCGCTGGGAAGAAGGGCACTCGAACAGCGGACTTGCTCACTGGCGGCGAGACGGGAGCGGGGACGCGGAGGGTGATTGGGTGGTCGTGGGAAAAGTAGGAGAAGCACAAGGTTGAGGCTGGGAGAAAAAGTGGCACAGGTAGGAGTTTAGCAAAAGTGGCACAGGTAGGAGTTTAGCAAAAGTGGCACAGGGTGATTGGGTGGGAGGACCTTGGCTCTGGTAGAGCAGTGAAGTCGTTCGTACCAGAGGCTGCAGGCAGAGGGTGGGCTAGTGGGTGCGCAGCTAGTCACAAAACCTCCAATTGAAGTTACTCAAACACTAAATAATATGCTGACTTAACTTTATAGGTCAGTCAGTGGTCACTTTTTGAAGTTATTCATCGTTAAAAAGAGTTACAACAGTGCGTTATGTCAGAATCCCAGCCACTAACCACTGGAATAAAAGGGCTTGTTTGTGTAGCGGGTGAGTGCACCCATAACCCCCGTCACCAAAGCGCCCAAGATCAACCAAAGATCATCAATGTACTTCAGACACCCCTCCAAAAATGGACTGCTCAAAGTGCACTCCTTAAGGTTCGAACTAGAGAATTTCTTGTTAATAACATGACAAAGTCTCAACCACTAACCACTGGGACAAAAGGGCTTATTGGGCCTATAACCCCCCAGTCTA